>RXON01004907.1:0-65419 GCA_009667805.1 Leptobrachium leishanense
ATAATGACCATAGAGAATAATGACCATAGAGAATAATGACACAGAGAGGAATGACCATAGAGAATAATGACACAGAGAGGAATGTCCATAGAGAATAATGACATAGAGAATAATGACACAGAGAGGAATGACCATAGAGAATAATGACCATAGAGAATAATGACACAGAGAGGAATGACCATAGAGAATAATGACACAGAGAGGAATGTCCATAGAGAATAATGACACAGGAGAGGAATGTCCATAGAGAATAATGACACAGAGAGGAATGACCATAGAGAATAATGACACAGAGAGGAATGTCCATAGAGAATAATGACACAGAGAGGAATGTCCATAGAGAATAATGACACAGAGAGGAATGACCATAGAGAATAATGACACAGAGAGGAATGACCATAGAGAATAATGACACAGAGAGGAATGACCATAGAGAATAATGACACAGAGAGGAATGACCATAGAGAATAATGACACAGAGAGGAATGACCATAGAGAATAATGACACAGAGAGGAATGACCATAGAGAATAATGACACAGAGAGGAATGTCCATAGAGAATAATGACACAGAGAGGAATGACCATAGAGAATAATGACACAAAGAGGAATGACCATAGAGAATAATGACCATAGAGAATAATGACACAGAGAGGAATGACCATAGAGAATAATGACACAAAGAGGAATGTCCATAGAGAATAATGACACAGAGAGGAATGACCATAGAGAATAATGACACAGGATGGAATGTCCATAGAGAATAATGACACAGAGAGGAATGTCCATAGAGAATAATGACACAGAGAGGAATGACCATAGAGAATAATGACACAGAGAGGAATGTCCATAGAGAATAATGACCATAGAGAATAATGACACAGAGAGGAATGTCCATAGAGAATAATGACCATAGAGAATAATGACACAGAGAGGAATGACCATAGAGAATAATGACCATAGATAATAATGACAGAGAGGAATGTCCATAGAGAATAATGACCATAGAGAATAATGACACAGAGAGGAATGACCATAGAGAATAATGACCATAGAGAATAATGACACAGAGAGGAATGACCATAGAGAATAATGTCTATAGAGAATAATGACACAGAGAGGAATGACCATAGAGAATAATGACACAGAGAGGAATGTCCATAGAGAATAATGACCATAGAGAATAATGTCCATAGAGAATAATGACACAGAGAGGAATGACCATAGAGAATAATGACACAGAGAGGAATGTCCATAGAGAATAATGACCATAGAGAATAATGTCCATAGAGAATAATGACACAGAGAGGAATGTCCATAGAAATAATGACCATAGAGAATAATGACCACAGAGAGGAATGACCATAGAGAAATAATGACCATAGAGAATAATGACACAGAGAGGAATGACCATAGAGAATAATGACCATAGAGAATAATGACACAGAGAGGAATGACCATAGAGAATAATGACAGAGAGGAATGTCCATAGAGAATAATGACCATAGAGAATAATGACACAGAGAGGAATGACCATAGAGAATAATGACCATAGAGAATAATGACACAGAGAGGAATGACCATAGAGAATAATGACCATAGAGAATAATGACACAGAGAGGAATGACCATAGAGAATAATGACCATAGAGAATAATGACACAGAGAGGAATGACCATAGAGAATAATGACAGAGAGGAATGACCATAGAGAATAATGACCATAGAGAATAATGACACAGAGAGGAATGTCCATAGAGAATAATGACACAGAGAATAATGACCATAGAGAATAATGACACAGAGAGGAATGACCATAGAGAATAATGTCTATAGAGAATAATGACACAGAGAGGAATGACCATAGAGAATAATGACACAGAGAGGAATGACCATAGAGAATAATGACCATAGAGAATAATGACACAGAGAGGAATGACCATAGAGAATAATGACACAGAGAGGAATGTCCATAGAGAATAATGACACAGAGAGGAATGTCCATAGAGAATAATGACACAGAGAGGAATGTCCATAGAGAATAATGACAGAGAGGAATGTCCATAGAGAATAATGACACAGAGAGGAATGACCATAGAGAATAATGACACAGAGAGGAATGTCATAGAGAATAATGACACAGAGAGGAATGTCCATAGAGAATAATGACACAGAGAGGAATGTCCATAGAGAATAATGACACAGAGAGGAATGTCCATAGAGAATAATGACCATAGAGAATAATGACACAGAGAGGAATGACCATAGAGAATAATGACAGAGAGGAATGTCCATAGAGAATAATGACACAGAGAGGAATGTCCATAGAGAATAATGACACAGAGAGGAATGTCCATAGAGAATAATGACCATAGAGAATAATGACCATAGAGAATAATGACCATAGAGAATAATGACACAGAGAGGAATGACCATAGAGAATAATGACACATAGAGGAATGACCATAGAGAATAATGACCATAGAGAATAATGACACATAGAGGAATGTCCATAGAGAATAATGACCATAGAGAATAATGACACAGAGAGGAATGACCATAGAGAACAATGACAGAGAGGAATGACCATAGAGAATAATGACCATAGAGAATAATGACACAGAGAGGAATGTCCATAGAGAATAATGACACATAGAGGAATGACCATAGAGAATAATGATAGATGATAATGACACAGAGAGGAATGACCATAGAGAAATATGTCCATAGAGAATAATGACAGAGAGGAATGACCATAGAGAATAATGCCATAGAGTAATGACACAGAGAGGAATGACCATAGAGAATAATGACCATAGAGAATAATGACACAGAGAGGAATGTCCATAGAGAATAATGACCATAGAGAATAATGTCCATAGAGAATAATGACACAGAGAGGAATGACCATAGAGAATAAGACACAGAGAGGAATGTCATAGAGAATAATGACCATAGAGAATAATGACACAGAGAGAATGACCATGAGAATAATGACCATAGAGAATAATGACACAGAGAGGAATGACCATAGAGAATAATGACCATAGAGAATAATGACACAGAGAGGAATGACCATAGAGAATAATGACAGAGAGGATGTCCATAGAGAATAATGACCATAGAGAATAATGACACAGAAGAGAATGAATAGAGAATAATGACCATAGAGAATAATGACACAGAGAGGAATGACCATAGAGAATAATGACCATAGAGAATAATGACACAGAGAGGAATGACCATAGAGAATAATGACATAGAGAATAATGACACAGAGAGGAATGACTAGAGAATAATGACAGAGAGGAATGACCATAGAGAATAATGACCATTAGAGAATAATGACACAGAGAGGAATGTCCATAGAGAATAATGACACAAGAGAATAATGACCATAGAGAATAATGACACAGAGAGGAATGACCATAGAGAATAATGTCTATAGAGATAATGACACAGAGAGGAATGACATAGAGAATAATGACACAGAGAGGAATGACCATAGAGAATAATGACCATAGAGATAATGACACAGAGGGAATGACCATAGAGAATAATGACACAGAGAGGAATGTCCATAGAGAATAATGACACAGAGAGGAATGTCCATAGAGAATAATGACACAGAGAGGAATGTCCATAGAGAATAATGACACAGAGAGGAATGTCCATAGAGAATAATGACACAAGAGAGGAATGTCCATAGAGAATAATGACACAGAGAGGAATGACCATAGAGAATAATGACACAGAGAGGAATGTCCATAGAGAATAATGACACAGAGAGGAATGTCCATAGAGAATAATGACACAGAGAGGAATGTCCATAGAGAATAATGACACAGAGAGGAATGTCCATAGAGAATAATGACAGAGAGGAATGTCCATAGAGAATAATGACACAGAGAGGAATGTCCATAGAGAATAATGACACAGAGAGGAATGTCCATAGAGAATAATGACCATAGAGAATAATGACCATAGAGAATAATGACCATAGAGAATAATGACACAGAGAGGAATGACCATAGAGAATAATGACACATAGAGGAATGACCATAGAGAATAATGACCATAGAGAATAATGACACATAGAGGAATGTCCATAGAGAATAATGACCATAGAGAATAATGACACAGAGAGGAATGACCATAGAGAACAATGACAGAGAGGAATGACCATAGAGAATAATGACCATAGAGAATAATGACACAGAGAGGAATGTCCATAGAGAATAATGACACATAGAGGAATGACCATAGAGAATAATGACCATAGAGAATAATGACACAGAGAGGAATGTCCATAGAGAATAATGACCATAGAGAATAATGACACAGAGAGGAATGACCATAGAGAATAATGTCCATAGAGAATAATGACAGAGAGGAATGACCATAGAGAATAATGACCATAGAGAATAATGACACAGAGAGGAATGACCATAGAGAATAATGACCATAGAGAATAATGACACAGAGAGGAATGTCCATAGAGAATAATGACCATAGAGAATAATGTCCATAGAGAATAATGACACAGAGAGGAATGACCATAGAGAATAATGACACAGAGAGGAATGACCATAGAGAATAATGACCATAGAGAATAATGATCATAGAGAATAATGATCATAGAGAATAATGACACAGAGAGGAATGACCATAGAGAATAATGACCATAGAGAATAATGATCATAGAGAATAATGATCATAGAGAATAATGACACAGAGAGGAATGACCATAGAGAATAATGACACAGAGAGGAATGACCATAGAGAATAATGACACAGAGAGGAATGACCATAGAGAATAATGACACAGAGCGGAATGACCATAGAGAATAATGACACAGAGAGGAATGACCATAGAGAATAATGATACAGAGAGGAATGACCATAGAGAATAATGATACAGAGAGGAATGACCATAGAGAATAATGACCATAGAGAATAATGACCATAGAGAATAATGACACAGAGAGGAATGACCATAGAGAATAATGACACAGAGAGGAATGACCATAGAGAATAATGACACAGAGCGGAATGTCCATAGAGAATAATGACACAGAGAGGAATGTCCATAGAGAATAATGACCATAGAGAATAATGACACAGAGAGGAATGTCCATAGAGAATAATGACACAGAGAGGAATGACCATAGAGAATAATGACCATAGAGAATAATGACACAGAGAGGAATGTCCATAGAGAATAATGACACAGAGAGGAATGTCCATAGAGAATAATGACACAGAGAGGAATGTCCATAGAGAATAATGACACAGAGAGGAATGTCCATAGAGAATAATGACACAGAGAGGAATGACCATAGAGAATAATGACACAGAGAGGAATGTCCATAGAGAATAATGACACAGAGAGGAATGTCCATAGAGAATAATGACACAGAGCGGAATGTCCATAGAGAATAATGACACAGAGAGGAATGACCATAGAGAATAATGACACAGAGAGGAATGTCCATAGAGAATAATGACTATATCACTATATAATTTTCTATGGGGAAATTCAGGGTATTTTGCTGGAGTTTCGGGCGGTTCGGCGTCCTGTGAAGACATGATAGTTTTAGGGGGCGCATGTCACTTTAAATTCACCTGTATTTAGTGAATTGACCGCAAGTCGCAGATCCAGTGACATTCGGGGCCAGGTTGGAGGTTGGTGAATAATCGCTTTAATGTTTTGTGGTTTTAGTTTAGCCGCGTGTAATTATTGCTTCAGAGGAGCATGTGGGAACCTCTTTCCAGAAGGACAGATGCAAGATCTCACTGTGTGTAACCTGTGATAATGGAGGAGGACAGGAATCCGGTGACCAAGAAGATCCTGGATCTCACCCTGGAGATCATCTCCCTGCTGGCTGGAGAGGTGAGGGATTCTGGGTAATGATGTCACACAGGATTATCTCCTGCTGGCTGGAGAGGTGAGGGATTCTGGGTAATGATGTCACACAGGATTATCTCCTGCTGGCTGGAGAGGTGAGGGATTCTGGGTAATGATGTCACATGGGATTATCTCCTGCTGGCTGGAGAGGTGAGGGATTCTGGGTAATGATGTCACATGGGATTATCTCCTGCTGGCTGGAGAGGTGAGGGATCTGGGTAATAATGTCACATGGATTATCTCCTGCTGGCTGGAGAGGTGAGGGATTCTGGGTAATGATGTCACATGGGATTATCTCCTGCTGGCTGGAGAGGTGAGGGATTCTGGGTAATGATGTCACATGGGATTATCTCCTGCTGGCTGGAGAGGTGAGGGGTTCTGGGTAATGATGTCACATGGGATTGTTGTAGGATCACATGGTGGTGAGGAGGAAATCGGCAGAATGTTCCGTGTCCTGCATGTGTCGAGACGTGTCAGAAGGTTCCTGCAGGATCCGGAGCTGCAGCTCTGTGTCTGCGCCGCGTTTCCCGCTCCGTGAGAGACACAATGAGGAGAAGATCCTGGAGCTGAGCAATCAGATCATCCGTCTGCTGACTGGAGAGGTGAGGCTGCTGGGAATGGGACATTATACGCTAACACCAAGGCATGTGTCTGGATGTGACTGTGTCATTGTGTGTGTCAGGTTCCTATACGCTGTGAGGATGTCACTGTCTATCTCTCCATGGAGGAGTGGGAGTATGTGGAGCGACACAAGGAGCTCTATGAGGACCTCATGATGGAGCATCACCAGCCTCGCTGTGTGCACAGTAAGTTGTGGGCTGCACGAATGTTTGAACCATGTAAAGGATCTGTGTCCCTTCTGCCCTTTCTTTTGCTGTGTGTCCCGTCGTGTCTTGCTGTGTTTCCCCGTCGTGTCCCGCTGTGTTTCATCGTCGTGTCCCGTCGCGTCTCGCTGTGTTTCCCCGTCGCGTCTCGCTGTGTTTCCCCGTCGCGTCTCGCTGTGTTTCCTCGTCGCGTCTCGCTGTGTTTTCCCCGTCGCGTCTCGCTGTGTTTTCCCCCGTCGCGTCTCGCTGTGTTTCCCCGTCGCGTCTCGCTGTGTTTCCCCGTCGCGTCTCGCTGTGTTTCCCCGTCGCGTCTCGCTGTGTTTCCCCGTCGCGTCTCGCTGTGTTCCCCGTCGCGTCTCGCTGTGTTTCCTCGTCGCGTCTCGCTGTGTTTCCCCGTCGCGTCTCGCTGTGTTTCCCCGTCGCGTCTCGCGGTGTTTCCCCGTCGCGTCTCGCTGTGTTTCCCCGTCGCGTCTCGCTGTGTTTCCTCGTCGCGTCTCGCTGTGTTTCCCCGTCGCGTCTCGCTGTGTTTTCCCCGTCGCGTCTCGCTGTGTTTCCCCGTCGCGTCTCGCTGTGTTTCCCCGTCGCGTCTCGCTGTGTTTCCCCGTCGCGTCTCGCTGTGTTTCCCCGTCGCGTCTCGCGGTGTTCCCCGTCCGCGTCTCGCTGTGTTTCCCCGTCGCGTCTCGCTGTGTTTCCCCGTCGCGTCTCGCTGTGTTTCCCCGTCGCGTCTCGCTGTGTTTCCCCGTCGCGTCTCGCTGTGTCTCCCCGTCGCGTCTCGCGGTGTTCCCCGTCGCGTCTCGCTGTTTTCCCCCGTCGCGTCTCGCTGTGTTTTCCCCCGTCGCGTCTCGCTGGTGTTTTCCTCGTCGCGTCTCGCTGCGTTTCCCTCGTCGCGTCTCGCTGCGTTTCCCTCTTCGCGTGTGTCTTGCTGTGTTTCCCTCGTCGCGTCTTGCTGCGTTTCCCTCGTCGCGTCCCGTCGTGTCACCGTCGCGCCCCGTCGTGTCTTGCTGCGTTTCCCTCGTCGCGTCTTGCTGCGTTTCCCTCGTCGCGTCTCGCTGTGTTTCACCGTCACGTCTCGCTGTGTTTCCCCGTCGCGTCTCGCTGTGTTTCCCCGTCGCGTCTCGCTGTGTTTCCCCGTCGCGTCTCGCTGTGTTTCCCCGTCGCGTCTCGCTGTGTTTCCCCCGTCGCGTCTCGCTGTGTTTCCCCGTCGCGTCTCGCTGTGTTTCCCGTCGCGTCTCTCGCTGTGTTTCCCCGTCGCGTCTCGCTGTGTTTCCCCGTCGTGTCTTGCTGTGTTTCCCCGTCGTGTCCCGCTGTGTTTCATCGTCGTGTCCCGTCGCGTCTCGCTGTGTGTTTCCTCGTCGCGTCTCGCTGTGTTTCACCGTCGCGTCTCGCTGTGTTTCCCCGTCGCGTCTCGCTGTGTTCCCCGTCGCGTCTCGCTGTGTTTCCCCGTCGCGTCTCGCTGTGTTTCCCCGTCGCGTCTCGCTGTTTCCCCGTCGTGTCTTGCTGTGTTTCCCCGTCGTGTCCCGCTGTGTTTCATCGTCGTGTCCCGTCGCGTCTCGCTGTGTTTCCTCGTCGCGTCTCGCTGTGTTTCACCGTCGCGTCTCGCTGTGTTTCCCCGTCGCGTCTCGCTGTGTTTCCCCGTCGCGTCTCGCTGTGTTTCCTCGTCGCGTCTCGCTGTGTTTCCCCGTCGCGTCTCGCTGTGTTTCCCCGTCGCGTCTCGCTGTGTTTCCCCGTCGCGTCTCGCTGTGTTTCCCCGTCGCGTCTCGCTGTGTTTCCCCGTCGCGTCTCGCTGTGTTTCCCCGTCGCGTCTCGCTGTGTTTCCCCGTCGCGTCTCGCTGTGTTTCCCCGTCGCGTCTCGCGGTGTTTCCCCCGTCGCGTCTCGCTGTTTTCCCCCGTCGCGTCTCGCTGTGTTTTCCCCCGTCGCGTCTCGCTGTGTTTTCCCCCGTCGCGTCTCGCTGTGTTTTCCCCCGTCGCGTCTCGCTGCGTTTCCCTCTTCGCGTCCCGTCGTGTCTTGCTGTGTTTCCCTCGTCGCGTCTTGCTGCGTTTCCCTCGTCGCGTCCCGTCGTGTCACCGTCGCGCCCCGTCGTGTCTTGCTGCGTTTACCTCGTCGCGTCTTGCTGCGTTTCCCTCGTCGCGTCTCGCTGCGTTTCACCGTCGCGTCTCGCTGTGTTTCACCGTCGCGTCTCGCTCTGTGTTTCCCCGTCGCGTCTCGCTGTGTTTCCCCGTCGCGTCTCGCTGTGTTTCCCGTCGCGTCTCGCTGTGTTTCCCCGTCGCGTCTCGCTGTGTTTCCCCGTCGCGTCTCGCTGTGTTTTCCCCCGTCGCGTCTCGCTGCGTTTCCCTCTTCGCGTCCCGTCGTGTCTTGCTGTGTTTCCCTCGTCCCGTCTTGCTGCGTTTCCCTCGTCGCGTCCCTTCGTGTCACCGTCGCGCCCCGTCGTGTCTTGCTGCGTTTCCCTCGTCGCGTCTTGCTGCGTTTCCCTCGTCGCGTCTTGCTGCGTTTCACCGTCGCGTCTCGCTGTGTTTCACCGTCGCGTCTCGCTGTGTTTCTCCGTCGCGTCTCGCTGTGTTTCCCCGTCGCGTCTCGCTGTGTTTCCCCCGTCGCGTCTCGCTGTTTCCCCCGTCGAGTCTCGCTGTGTTTTCCCCGTCGCGTCTCGCTGTGTTTCCCCCGTCGCGTCTCGCTGCGTTTCCCTCGTCGCGTCTCGCTGCGTTTCCCTCTTCGCGTCCCGTCGTGTCTTGCTGCGTTTCCCTCGTCGCGTCTTGCTGCGTTCCCTCGTCGCGTCTTGCTGCGTTTCACCGTCGCGTCTCGCTGTGTTTCACCGTCGCGTCTCGCTGTGTTTCCCCGTCGCGTCTCGCTGTGTTTCCCCGTCGCGTCTCGCTGTGTTTGCCAGTCGCGTCTCGCTGTGTTTCCCCGTCGCGTCTCGCTGTGTTTCCCCGTCGCGTCTCGCTGTGTTTCCCCCGTCGCGTCTCGCTGTTTTCCCCCGTCGCGTCTCGCTGTGTTTTCCCCGTCGCGTCTCGCTGTGTTTTCCCCCGTCGCGTCTCGCTGCATTTCCCTCGTCGCGTCTCGCTGCGTTTCCCTCTTCGCGTCCCGTCGTGTCTTGCTGTGTTTCCCTCGTCGCGTCTTGCTGCGTTTCCCTCGTCGCGTCCCGTCGTGTCACCGTCGCGCCCCGTCGCGTCTCGCTGTGTTTCCCCGTCGCGTCTCGCTGTGTTTCCCCGTCGCGTCTCGCTGTGTTTCCCCGTCGCGTCTCGCTGTGTTTCCCCGTCGCGTCTCGCTGTGTTTCCCCGTCGCGTCTCGCTGTGTTTCCCCGTCGCGTCTCGCTGTGTTTCCCCGTCGCGTCTCGCTGTGTTTCCCCGTCGCGTCTCGCGGTGTTTCCCCCGTCGCGTCTCGCTGTTTTCCCCCGTCGCGTCTCGCTGTGTTTTCCCCCGTCGCGTCTCGCTGTGTTTTCCCCCGTCGCGTCTCGCTGCGTTTCCCTCTTCGCGTCCCGTCGTGTCTTGCTGTGTTTCCCTCGTCGCGTCTTGCTGCGTTTCCCTCGTCGCGCCCCGTCGTGTCTTGCTGCGTTTCCCTCGTCGCGTCTTGCTGCGTTTCCCTCGTCGCGTCTTGCTGCGTTTCACCGTCGCGTCTCGCTGTGTTTCCCCGTCGCGTCTCGCTGTGTTTCCCGTCGCGTCTCGCTGTGTTTCCCCGTCGCGTCTCGCTGTGTTTCCCCGTCGCGTCTCGCTGTGTTCCCCGTCGCGTCTCGCTGTGTTTCCCCGTCGCGTCTCGCTGTGTTTCCTCGTCGCGTCTCGCTGTGTTTCCCCGTCGCGTCTCGCTGTGTTTCCCCGTCGCGTCTCGCTGTGTTTCCCCGTCGCGTCTCGCTGTGTTTCCCCGTCGCGTCTCGCTGTGTTTCCCCGTCGCGTCTCGCTGTGTTTCCCCGTCGCGTCTCGCTGTGTTTCCCCGTCGCGTCTCGCTGTGTTTCCCCGTCGCGTCTCGCGTGTTTCCCCCGTCGCGTCTCGCTGTTTTCCCCCGTCGCGTCTCGCTGTGTTTTCCCCCGTCGCGTCTCGCTGTGTTTTCCCCCGTCGCGTCTCGCTGTGTTTTCCCCCGTCGCGTCTCGCTGCGTTTCCCTCTTCGCGTCCCGTCGTGTCTTGCTGTGTTTCCCTCGTCGCGTCTTGCTGCATTTCCCTCGTCGCGTCCCGTCGTGTCACCGTCGCGCCCCGTCGTGTCTTGCTGCGTTTCCCTCGTCGCGTCTTGCTGCGTTTCCCTCGTCGCGCGTCTCGCTGTGTTTCACCGTCGCGTCTCGCTGTTTCCCCGTCGCGTCTCGCTGTGTTTCCCCGTCGCGTCTCGCTGTGTTTCCCCGTCGCGTCTCGCTGTGTTTCCCCGTCGCGTCTCGCTGTGTTTCCCCGTCGCGTCTCGCTGTGTTTCCCCGTCGCGTCTCGCTGTGTTTTCCCCCGTCGCGTCTCGCTGCGTTTCCCTCTTCGCGTCCCGTCGTGTCTTGCTGTGTTTCCCTCGTCCCGTCTTGCTGCGTTTCCCTCGTCGCGTCCCTTCGTGTCACCGTCGCGGCCCCGTCGTGTCTTGCTGCGTTTCCCTCGTCGCGTCTTGCTGCGTTTCCCTCGTCGCGTCTTGCTGCGTTTCACCGTCGCGTCTCGCTGTGTTTCACCGTCGCGTCTCGCTGTGTTTCTCCGTCGTGTCTCGCTGTGTTTCCCCGTCGCGTCTCGCTGTGTTTCCCCCGTCGCGTCTCGCTGTTTTCCCCCGTCGCGTCTCGCTGTGTTTTCCCCGTCGCGTCTCGCTGTGTTTCCCCCGTCGCGTCTCGCTGCGTTTCCCTCGTCGCGTCTCGCTGCGTTTCCCTCTTCGCGTCCCGTCGTGTCTCTGCTGCTGCGTTTCCCTCGTCGCGTCTTGCTGCGTTTCCCTCGTCGCGTCTTGCTGCGTTTCACCGTCGCGTCTCGCTGTGTTTCACCGTCGCGTCTCGCTGTGTTTCCCCGTCGCGTCTCGCTGTGTTTCCCCGTCGCGTCTCGCTGTGTTTGCCAGTCGCGTCTCGCTGTGTTTCCCCGTCGCGTCTCGCTGTGTTTCCCCGTCGCGTCTCGCTGTTTTCCCCCGTCGCGTCTCGCTGTTTTCCCCCGTCGCGTCTCGCTGTGTTTTCCCCGTCGCGTCTCGCTGTGTTTTCCCCCGTCGCGTCTCGCTGCGTTTCCCTCGTCGCGTCTCGCTGCGTTTCCCTCTTCGCGTCCCGTCGTGTCTTGCTGTGTTTCCCTCGTCGCGTCTTGCTGCGTTTCCCTCGTCGCGTCCCGTCGTGTCACCGTCGCGCCCCGTCGCGTCTCGCTGTGTTTCCCCGTCGCGTCTCGCTGTGTTTCCCCATCGCGTCTCGCTGTGTTTCCCCGTCGCGTCTCGCTGTGTTTCCCCGTCGTGTCTTGCTGTGTTTCCCCGTCGTGTCCCGCTGTGTTTCATCGTCGTGTCCCGTCGCGTCTCGCTGTGTTTCCTCGTCGCGTCTCGCTGTGTTTCACCGTCGCGTCTCGCTGTGTTTCCCCGTCGCGTCTCGCTGTGTTTCCCCGTCGCGTCTCGCTGTGTTTCCTCGTCGCGTCTCGCTGTGTTTCCCCGTCGCGTCTCGCTGTGTTTCCCCGTCGCGTCTCGCTGTGTTTCCCCGTCGCGTCTCGCTGTGTTTCCCCGTCGCGTCTCGCTGTGTTCCCCGTCGCGTCTCGCTGTGTTCCCCGTCGCGTCTCGCTGTGTTTCCCCGTCGCGTCTCGCTGTGTTTCCCCGTCGCGTCTCGCTGTGTTTCCCCGTCGCGTCTCGCTGTGTTTCCCCGTCGCGTCTCGCGGTGTTTCCCCCGTCGCGTCTCGCTGTTTTCCCCCGTCGCGTCTCGCTGTGTTTTCCCCCGTCGCGTCTCGCTGTGTTTTCCCCCGTCGCGTCTCGCTGCGTTTCCCTCTTCGCGTCCCGTCGTGTCTTGCTGTGTTTCCCTCGTCGCGTCTTGCTGCGTTTCCCTCGTCGCGCCCCGTCGTGTCTTGCTGCGTTTCCCTCGTCGCGTCTTGCTGCGTTTCCCTCGTCGCGTCTTGCTGCGTTTCACCGTCGCGTCTCGCTGTGTTTCCCCGTCGCGTCTCGCTGTGTTTCCCCGTCGCGTCTCGCTGTGTTTCCCCGTCGCGTCTCGCTGTGTTTCCCCGTCGCGTCTCGCTGTGTTTCCCCGTCGCGTCTCGCTGTGTTTCCCCGTCGCGTCTCGCTGTTTCCCCGTCGCGTCTCGCTGTGTTTCCCCCGTCGCGTCTCGCTGTGTTTTCCCCCGTCGCGTCTCGCTGCGTTTCCCTCTTCGCGTCCCGTCGTGTCTTGCTGTGTTTCCCTCGTCGCGTCTTGCTGCGTTTCCCTCGTCGCGTTCCCGTCGTGTCACCGTCGCGCCCCTCGTGTCTTGCTGCGTTTCCCTCGTCGCGTCTTGCTGCGTTTCCCTCGTCGCGTCTTGCTGCGTTTCACCGTCGCGTCTCGCTGTGTTTCACCGTCGCGTCTCGCTGTGTTCCCCGTCGCGTCTCGCTGTGGTTTCCCCGTCGCGTCTCGCTGTGTGTTTCCCCGTCGCGTCTCGCTGTGTGTTTCCCTGTCGCGTCTCGCTGTGTTTCCCCGTCGCGTCTCGCTGTGTTTCCCCGTCGCGTCTCGCTGTGTTTCCCCGTCGCGTCTCGCTGTGTTTCCCCGTCGCGTCTCGCTGTGTTTTCCCCGTCGCGTCTCGCTGTGTTTCCCCGTCGCGTCTCGCTGTGTTTCCCCGTCGCGCGTCTCGCTGTGTTTCCCCGTCGTGTCTTGCTGTGTTTCCCCGTCGTGTCCCGCTGTTTTCATCGTCGTGTCCCGTCGCGTCTCGCTGTTTTCCTCGTCGCGTCTCGCTGTGTTTCACCGTCGCGTCTCGCTGTGTTTCCCCGTCGCGTCTCGCTGTGTTTCCCCGTCGCGTCTCGCTGTGTTTCCCCGTCGCGTCTCGCTGTGTTTCCCCGTCGCGTCTCGCTGTGTTTCCCCGTCGCGTCTCGCTGTGTTTCCCCCGTCGCGTCTCGCTGTTTTCCCCCGTCGCGTTCTCGCTGTGTTTTCCCCGTCGCGTCTCGCTGTGTTTTCCCCCGTCGCGTCTCGCTGCGTTTCCCTCGTCGCGTCTCGCTGCGTTTCCCTCTTCGCGTCCCGTCGTGTCTTGCTGCGTTTCCCTCGTCGCGTCTTGCTGCGTTTCCCTCGTCGCGTCTTGCTGCGTTTCACCGTCGCGTCTCGCTGTGTTTCACCGTCGCGTCTCGCTGTGTTTCCCCGTCGCGTCTCGCTGTGTTTCCCCGTCGCGTCTCGCTGTGTTTGCCAGTCGCGTCTCGCTGTGTTTCCCCGTCGCGTCTCGCTGTGTTTCCCCGTCGCGTCTCGCTGTGTTTCCCCCGTCGCGTCTCGCTGTTTTCCCCCGTCGCGTCTCGCTGTGTTTTCCCCGTCGCGTCTCGCTGTGTTTTCCCCCGTCGCGTCTCGCTGCGTTTCCCTCGCGTCGCGTCTCGCTGCGTTTCCCTCTTCGCGTCCCGTCGTGTCTTGCTGTGTTTCCTCGTCGCGTCTTGCTGCGTTTCCTCGTCGCGTCCCGTCGTGTCACCGTCGCGCCCCGTCGCGTCTCGCTGTGTTTCCCCGTCGCGTCTCGCTGTGTTTCCCCATCGCGTCTCGCTGTGTTTCCCCGTCGCGTCTCGCTGTGTTTCCCCGTCGTGTCTTGCTGTGTTTCCCCGTCGTGTCCCGCTGTGTTTCATCGTCGTGTCCCGTCGCGTCTCGCTGTGTTTCCTCGTCGCGTCTCGCTGTGTTTCACCGTCGCGTCTCGCTGTGTTTCCCCGTCGCGTCTCGCTGTGTTTCCCCGTCGCGTCTCGCTGTGTTTCCTCGTCGCGTCTCGCTGTGTGTTTCCCCGTCGCGTCTCGCTGTGTTTCCCCGTCGCGTCTCGCTGTGTTTCCCCGTCGCGTCTCGCTGTGTTTCCCGTCGCGTCTCGCTGTGTTTCCCCGTCGCGTCTCGCTGTGTTTCCCCGTCGCGTCTCGCTGTGTTTCCCCGTCGCGTCTCGCTGTGTTTCCCCGTCGCGTCTCGCTGTGTTTCCCCGTCGCGTCTCGCTGTGTTTCCCGTCGCGTCTCGCGGTGTTTCCCCCGTCGCGTCTCGCTGTTTTCCCCCGTCGCGTCTCGCTGTGTTTTCCCCCGTCGCGTCTCGCTGTGTTTTCCCCGTCGGTCTCGCTGCGTTTCCTCTTCGCGGTCCCGTCGTGTCTTGCTGTGTTTCTCGTCGCGTCTTGCTGCGTTTCCTCGTCGCGCCCCGTCGTGTCTTGCTGCGTTTCCCTCGTCGCGCTTGCTGCGTTTCCCTCGTCGCGTCTTGCTGCGTTTCACCGTCGCGTCTCGCTGTGTTTCCCCGTCGCGTCTCGCTGTGTTTCCCCGTCGCGTCTCGCTGTGTTCCCCGTCGCGTCTCGCTGTGTTTCCCGTCGCGTCTCGCTGTGTTTCCCCGTCGCGTCTCGCTGTGTTTCCCCGTCGCGTCTCGCTGTTTCCCCGTCGCGTCTCGCTGTGTTTCCCCGTCGCGTCTCGCTGTGTTTTCCCCGTCGCGTCTCGCTGCGTTTCCCTCTTCGCGTCCCGTCGTGTCTTGCTGTGTTTCCTCGTCGCGTCTTGCTGCGTTTCCCTCGTCGCGTCCCGTCGTGTCACCGTCGCGCCCCGTCGTGTCTTGCTGCGTTTCCCTCGTCGCGTCTTGCTGCGTTTCCCTCGTCGCGTCTTGCTGCGTTTCACCGTCGCGTCTCGCTGTGTTTCAACCGTCGCGTCTCGCTGTGTTTCCCCGTCGCGTCTCGCTGTGGTTTCCCCGCGTCTCGCTGTGTTTCCCCGTCGCGTCTCGCTGTGTTTCCCTGTCGCGTCTCGCTGTGTTTCCCCGTCGCGTCTCGCTGTGTTTCCCCGTCGCGTCTCGCTGTGTTTCCCCGTCGCGTCTCGCTGTGTTTCCCCGTCGCGTCTCGCTGTGTTTCCCCGTCGCGTCTCGCTGTGTTTCCCCGTCGCGTCTCGCTGTGTTTCCCCGTCGCGTCTCGCTGTGTTTCCCCGTCGTGTCTTGCTGTGTTTCCCCGTCGTGTCCCGCTGTGTTTCATCGTCGTGTCCCGTCGCGTCTCGCTGTGTTTCCTCGTCGCGTCTCGCTGTGTTTCACCGTCGCGTCTCGCTGTGTTTCCCCGTCGCGTCTCGCTGTGTTTCCCCGTCGCGTCTCGCTGTGTTTCCCCGTCGCGTCTCGCTGTGTTTCCCCGTCGCGTCTCGCTGTGTTTCCCCGTCGCGTCTCGCTGTGTTTCCCCCGTCGCGTCTCGCTGTTTTCCCCCGTCGCGTCTCGCTGTGTTTCCCCCGTCGCGTCTCGCTGTGTTTTCCCCCGTCGCGTCTCGCTGCGTTTCCCTCGTCGCGTCTCGCTGCGTTTCCCTCTTCGCGTCCCGTCGTGTCTTGCTGTGTTTCCCTCGTCGCGTCCCGTCGTGTCACCGTCGCGCCCCGTCGTGTCTTGCTGCGTTTCACCGTCGCGCCCCGTCGTGTCTTGCTGCGTTTCCCTCGTCGCGTCTTGCTGCGTTTCCCTCGTCGCGTCTTGCTGCGTTTCCCTCGTCGCGCCCCGTCGTGTCTTGCTGCGTTTCACCGTCGCGCCCCGTCGTGTCTTGCTGCGTTTCCCTCGTCGCGTCTTGCTGCGTTTCCCTCGTCGCGTCTTGCTGCGTTTCCCTCGTCGCGCCCCGTCGTGTCTTGCTGCGTTTCACCGTCGCGCCCCGTCGTGTCTTGCTGCGTTTCCCTTGTCGCGTCTCGCTGCGTTTCCCTCGTCGTGTCCCGTCGTGTCTTGCTGTGTTTCCCGTCGTGTCTTGCTGCGTTTCCCTCGTCGCGTCTTGCTGCGTTTCCCTCGTCGTGTCCCGTCGTGTCTTGCTGTGTTTCCCCGTCGTGTCTTGCTGCGTTTCCCTCGTCGTGTCTTGCTGCGTTTCCCTCGTCGCGTCTTGCTGCGTTTCCCTCGTCGTGTCCCGTCGTGTCTTGCTGCGTTTCCCTCGTCGCGTCTTGCTGCGTTTCCCTCGTCGCGTCTTGCTGCGTGTTCTCTCTCCAATAAAATCATTTTGTCTTCTGTTCCTCTTATGATATTGTGGTTTGGACCCCGTGCGACGCAACGTGTTGTTTCATTTAAACCCTTTGCAGCCTCAAATCCTAGCCCACATATCCCAGTGATCCCAAAACCTTCTGTCAGCCTGTCCAGTCCCGGTGTAAACGGAGCCCTGTGCTCTGTATGACAGCAGAATCTAAAGGGAGGCCTGGCTGCTGCTTCCTGTGATCTCAGACGTGCGCTCGGGTTTATGGCTGAGGTTACGGCTGTGGGGTGTACGCGCACGTGATGCTGAGTGTTTTAATGTCTCGTCTTTCTTCTCTTCCCGTAGAGAATTCCTGCCCCGCTGGATCCACCCCATCTGTCACTCTGGCCAAGGATGAAGTAAATAATGAAACGGAAAATAAAGATTTCACAAATGAACCTGCAGCACTTGATTTGACCCGGACATTACTCTCCCCGGCGGCTGGAGATTGTAATCTCACCGACATCTCTCCACCGGCTGAGCGTGCGCCCACACTATATCCATGTATCCCGGCCCCGTGTGGACACGTGGCACACACCGCTATATATCCGCCCCGGCGCACACAGTGTGTATATATGAGAGAGAAATCGACTGGGAGGAACCTGGACGTTGATTCGCCCGCAGCGCGCGTACACACGGCGTCTCCCTGTGCCGACATTAAGGAGGAATCTGATTGCGGTGAAGGAATAATTAAGCCGTGTCCATCCACACGACAAACGGTCCACGCGTCACCTCGTATCAAAGAGGAGCCGGCTGAGTCTGATGGAAAACATAGAGATGTGACGTTGCAGAGCGCAGTCATGGCTGAACATGATCAGTCCGTGACATTTCTCCTCCCTGAGCACAATACCGAGAGAATTTACAGCTGTACAGAGGGTCCTGAATCCCATACCGGCCCCTCAGAGCTGATTCAATGTCAATCAAACCATTTGGGCGGCCAGCAGAGGCATTCTGGGTCTGACCATGCAAATCATGAGCTGAGTCGCACAGGAGAGACACTCTTTCCATGCGCGGATGTCGGGGAGAATTTTAATGGCTTGTACCAACTTGTTCTCCACCCCCAGATTCACCCGGGAGAGTTCCTCGTGTGTTTAGAGTGTGGCGCGCAATTTACCGAACGGGCAGCACTTATTGCTCATCACATGATTCACGCGGAGGCAAAGCCGTTTAAGTGTAATGAGTGTGGGAAATGTTTCGCCCGGGCCACTCACCTGGCGTCACATAAATGGATTCACACGGGAGAAAAGGCGTTTAAATGTAGCGAATGCGGGAAAGGTTTTACCCGGGCTGAATCACTTGCTATACATAGGCGGATTCACACGGGAGATAAACCTTTTAAGTGCAATGAGTGTGGGAAATGTTTTACCCAGGCTATACAGCTCACCTCACACAGCTGGATGCACACAGGAGAAAAGACCTTTAAATGCTGTGAATGTGGGAAGGGTTTCACCCGGGCCTCCAATCTGGCCTTACATATGAGGACTCACAGGGAGGAGAAAGCATTTAAATGCACAGATTGTGGGAAATGTTTTACCCAGGCCTCAAGCTATGTCTCACATAAGAGGATTCACACTGGGGAAAAACCCTATAAGTGCACAGAGTGTGGGAGAGGGTTTATCCGCTCCACAAACCTCGCCTCACATCGATGGAGCCACCGCAAAGATACGCCGTTTACATGTACTGACTGTGGGAAAAGCTTCACCCGGCCCGCAAACCTGGCTTTACATCGAAGAATTCACACGGGGGAAAAACCCTATCAATGCAGTGAGTGCGGGAGATGCTTCGCCCAGGCCTCGACTCTTATTTCACATAAAAGGACTCACACCGGAGAAAAACCATTTAAATGCAACGAATGTGGGAAATACTTTACCCTAAAACATGTTCTGGTTTCTCACCAGAGGATTCACACTGGAGAAAGACCATACAAATGTAACGAATGCGGGAAATGCTTTGTCCAGTCCACCAATCTCTCTGCACACAGACGCATTCACACCGGAGAAAAACCACATAAATGTGATGAGTGTGGGAAAGGTTTCACACGGCCCTCAGAACTCACCTCCCATAAAAGGACTCACACGGGAGAGAAACCCTATATATGCAGAGACTGTGGAAAAGGCTTTACCCAGGCCTCCAGCCTTACCTTTCATAAACGGGTTCACACGGGGGAAAAGCCATTTAAATGCACAGAGTGTGGGAAATGTTTTACCAGGGCCACAAACCTTTCTGCACATAGGAAGCTTCACACAGGACAGAAAAGCGCCTAGACATGCTTAGTGTGTGTGGACTCGTTTCTCCTGAAACCGTTCTGGATTACAGAAGCATAAATATATTCTCTCGGCTGCTACCTGCGCCACGGTACTCTTTAAATCTGGACACATCCTCCCCAAATAATTCCACACCTGAGGAAAAAACAGATCTTCTGTGTTTTACATCAGAGCTTCCTTTTTCCCTCTATCCCTCTGTAAAATGATCTCCATCCTCAGCACAACACAGAATTTCCCCACTGATCTCGGAAGGTAACAGAGCCCCGGGCAGATGTCAGCGGGTCCCTAAATAGATCCCACGGAGGCAGAAATGAAGGGAATATTTTACATTGCTGTGACAGACCGACTGGGTGCCCCTGTCAAGCTCTAGCTTTCTCCAGGCTTCAAACCTTCTCAGGCACAACCAGTGTTACAGAGTGCAAAACCAAGACTGACTTAATTTGAAAAACACACAGCTAAACACAGTTGAGGGACAACCCCCCCCCTTCATGAATACATTACAGATTAAATCAGATAACGCCAGTACAGGACAATGGGAAGAGACATTGAAAACATGCAAACTTATCTTATCCTGTCTGCTAGGGGAAGGGGGAGGTTTGAGGGAATCAGGGGAAACAAATCTTACAGCAACTGCAGGTGTAAATATACAGACAGAGGACAGCGAATACAGAAATGTACACTATAAGAGAGCAGACAGTAATACAGCGAGAGGGAATGTACACAGTATGCACAAAGGGAAACCCTACAATAAATACGTAAGAAAAAACACAGTACAACATAAATCCTGGATTCCCTGGGCGATCCAGTTGGCAAACCCCAGGTTGCACCTTGGTCCATAGTCAGTAGGCTTCCCCCAGGCTCCTTCAACTGCCCAGAGACCGCTGAGTCTGTCACAATTGCTAAATACTTCTTTTACCAGACTGTGTTACAGCTTACATTAAAAAACTACTGTTCTAAAACATTTCCATTCCGCCGGTCTGTGTGCCGCGACGGTCTGTGTGCCGCGACGGTCTGTGTGCCGGGACGGTCTGTGTGCCGCGACGGTCTGTGTGCCGCGACGGTCTGCGTGCCGGGACGGTCTGTGTGCCGGGACGGTCTGTGTGCCGCGACGGTCTGTGTGCCGGGACGGTCTGTGTGCCGCGACGGTCTGTGTGCCGCGACGGTCTGCGTGCCGGGACGGTCTGTGTGCCGGGACGGTCTGTGTGCCGCGACGGTCTGTGTGCCGGGACGGTCTGTGTGCCGCGACGGTCTGTGTGCCGCGACGGTCTGTGTGCCGGGACGGTCTGTGTGCCGGGACGGTCTGTGTGCCGGGACTGCAGATCCTCTAGCTGTTTTGGTCTGGCGCTGATTGGGTGGGTTTACAGAAGGGGGGGATACTTGTGGATTGCATCACATCTCAGATACTCCAATGCACATCATCCGTGTACCAGGGTCCCAACGCCTTATCACCTGCCCGAGGGGCGTCATCCAATCGCTCTCCCCGACCGGGGGGGGGGGTGTATTCCAGTGAAAGTCTTACACGGATCCAGTATCAGAAGGTTTCCAGATATTTAACCCCTTCACTGCCAAGTGATTTTCCAGAAAACCAGTGTCAGGAACTTGTTGTGTTTTGTTTCTGAAAGTCATTTGTAATGAATTATTATACAGTAATAATAAATATTTGGGAATATTCCCCATGTATTCATCAGTGTGATCTAACAGGTGGAGGTCGCCATCTACTGGCTGAACGAAGTTACTGCAGCTCTGGGCTCTGCAGGACCAGCTGGGGAACGTCCAGAGATCTGCTCCGTTTTGGCACCTCCGCTGTGTCTGCTAATGTGTAAAGGGTTAAAGAGGCGCCGCGTGGTTACAGACTCACCAAGTTAGGGGAGGGCGGCGTTTTATGCTTAGTACATGTATTTGCTCCCCACGAGCTGGATTCGGGGCTCTGGGGGGGGGGGCGGTACATGCTTGATATTTGCACTTTTGGTTTTCAGCGTTGGGATCGTGTAAACTCGCATTGGTTTCATCTTTCCGTAATAAACGTTAAGATTTATCAGTGTTTCTTTCCTTGCAGTCACGGCTCGTGCGTCTCCAGCGGCGCCGCAACATGTAGGAGAAGGAGGGTTTACTTTATAGGCCCCGGGCTCTACTGCCAAAACATACGGGGACACCAGGGGGCGAAACACAACCATACGGGGACACCAGGGGGCAAAACAACCATATGGGGACACCAGGGGGCAAAACAACCATACAGGGACACCAGGGGCAAAACAGCGATATGGGGACACCAGGGGCAAAACACAAAAATATGGGACACCAGGGGGCAAAACACAAAAATATGGGGACACCAGGGGGCAAAACAGCAATACGGGGACACCAGGGGGCAAAACAACCATACAGGGACACCAGGGGGCGAAACACAACCATACGGGGACACCAGGGGGCAAACAACCATACGGGGACACCAGGGGCAAAACAACCATACGGGGACACCAGGGGGCAAACACAACCATACGGGGACACCAGGGGCAAAACACAACCATACAGGGACACAGGGGCAAAACAACCATACGGAGACACCAGGGGGCAAAACAACCATACAGGGACAACAGGGGCAAAACAACCATACAGGGACCAAGGGGGCAAAACACAACATAAGGGGACCAGGGGGCAAAAACAGCATACGAGGACACCGGGAGGCAAAACAACCATACAGGGGACAAGGGGGGCGAAAAACAGCCATACGGGGACACTGGGGGAAAACAACCATACAGGGACACCAGGGGGCGAAACACAACCATACAGGGACACCAGGGGGCGAAACACAACCATACAGGGACACCAGGGGGCAAAACACAACCATACGGGGACCAGGGGGCAAAACACAACCATACGGGGACAATAGGGGGCAAAACAACCATACGGGGACACCAGGGGGAAAAACACAACCATATGGGGACACCAGGAGGCAAAACAACAATATGGGGAAACCAGGGGGCAAAACAACCATACAGGGACAACCAGGGGCAAAAACAACATACGGGGACACCAGGGGGCAAAACACAACCATACGGGGACACCAGGGGCAAAACAACCATACGGGAACACCAGGGGCAAAACACAACCATACAGGGACTCCAGGGGCAAAACAACCATACGGGGACACCAGGGGGCGAAACACAACCATACGGGGACACAGGGGCAAAACAACCATACGGGGACACCAGGGGGCGAAACACAACCATACGGGGACACCAGGGGGCAAAACACAACCATACGGGGACACCAGGGGGCAAAACACAACCATACGGGGACAATAGGGGGCAAAACAACCAATACGGGGACACCAGGGGGAAAAACACAACCATATGGGGACACCAGGGGGCAAAACAACCATACAGGGACACCAGGGGTAAAACAGCCATATGGGGACACCAGGGGGCAAAACAAGCATACAGGGACACCAGGGGGCAAAACAACGATATGGGGACACCAGGGGGCAAAACACAAAAATATGGGGACACCAGGGGCCAAAACACAACCATAAGGGAATACCAGGGGGCAAAACAGCAATACGGGGACACCAGGGGGAAAAACAACCATACGGGGACACCAGGGGGCAAAACACAACCATACGGGGACACCAGGGGGCAAAAAACAACACATACGGGGACACCAGGGGGCAAAACAAACCGTACGGGGAACAGCAAGGGGAATACAACGATATGGGGACACCAAGGGGAAAAAACAACGATATGGGGACACTAGGGGCAAAACAACCATACGGGGAACATCAGGGGGCAAAAACAACCATATCAGGACACCAGGGGGCAAAACACAACCATACGGGGACACCAGGGGGCAAAACAACCATACGGGGACACCAGGGGGCAAAACAACCATACGGGGACACCAGGGGGCAAAACACAACCGTACGGGGACAGCAGGGGGCAATACAACGATATGGGGACACCAGGGGCAAAAAACGATATGGGGACAACTAGGGGCAAAACAACCATATCAGGACACCAGGGGGCAAAACACAACCATACGGGGACACAGGGGCAAAACAAATACGGGGACACCAGGGGGCGAACACATCCATTCGGGGAACACCAGGGGGCGAAACACACCATACAGGTACACCAGGGGGCAAAACACAACCATACGGGGACACCAGGGGGCGAAACACAACCATACGGGGACACCAGGGGGCAAAACACACCATACAGGGACACCAGGGGGCAAAACACAACCATACGGGGACACCAGGGGGCAAAACAACCATACGAGGACACCGGGGGCAAAAACAACCATACGGGGACACCAGGGGGCAAAACACAACCATACGGGGACACCAGGGGGCAAAAACAACCATACGGGGACACCAGGGGGCAAAACACAACCGTACGGGGACAGCAGGGGGCAATACAACGATATGGGGACACCAGGGGGCAAAACAACGATATGGGGACACCAGGGGCAAAACAACCATACGGGACACCAGGGGCAAAAACAACCATACAGGGACACCAGGGGCAAAACACAACCATACGGGGACACCAGGGGCAAAACAACCATACGGGGACACCAGGGGGCGAAACACAACCATACGGGGACACCAGGGGGCGAAACAAACCATACAGGGACACCAGGGGGCAAAACACAACCATACGGGGACACCAGGGGGCGAAACACAACCATACGGGGACACCAGGGGGCGAAACACAACCATACAGGGACACCAGGGGGCAAAACACAACCATACGGGGACACCAGGGGGCAAAACAACCATACGGGGACACCAGGGGGCAAAACAACCATATGGGGACACCAGGGGGCAAAAACAACCATACGGGGACACCAGGGGGCAAAACACAACCATAAGGGGATACCAGGTGGCCAAACACAACCATGCAGGGGACACCGGGGGGGGGCAAAACACAACCATGTGGGGACACCAGGGGGCAAAACAGTCATACGGGGCAAACCAACCATATGGGGACACCAGGGGGCAAACAACCATACAGGGACACCAGGGGGCAAAACACAACCATACGGGGACACCAGGGGGCAAAACACAACCATACGGGGACACCAGGGGGCGAAACACAACCATACGGGGACACCAGGGGGCGAAACACAACCATACAGGGACACCAGGGGGCAAAACACAACCATACGGGGACACCAGGGGGCAAAACAACCATACGAGGACACCGGGGGCAAAACAACCATACGGGGACACCAGGGGGCAAAACAACCATACGGGGACACCAGGGGGCAAAACACAACCATACGGGGACACCAGGGGGCAAAACAACCATACGGGGACACCAGGGGGCAAAACACAACCATACGGGGACACCAGGGGGCAAAAAACAACCATACGGGGACACCAGGGGGAAAAACAACCATACGGGGACACCAGGGGGAAAAACACAACCATACGGGACACCAGGGGGAAAAACACAACCATACGGGGACACCAGGGGGCAAAACAACCATACAGGGACACCAGGGGCAAAACACAACCATACGGGGACACCAGGGGCAAAACAACCATACAGGGACACCAGGGGCAAAACAACCATACGGGGACACCAGGGGGAAAAACACAACCATACGGGGACACCAGGGGGCGAAACACAACCATACAGGACACCAGGGGGAAAAACACAACCATACGGGGACACCAGGGGCAAAAACAACCATACGGGGACACCGGGGGCAAAACAACCATACGGGGACACCAGGGGGCAAAAAACAACCATACAGGGACACCAGGGGGCAAAAACAACCATACGGGGACACCAGGGGGCAAAACACAACCATAAGGGGACACCAGGGGCAAAACACAACCATGCAGGGGACACCGGGGGGGGGGGGAAACACAACCATGTGGGGACACCAGGGGGCAAAACAGTCATACGGGGCAAACCAACCATATGGGGACACCAGGGGGCAAACAACCATACAGGGACACCAGGGGGCAAAACACAACCATACGGGGACACCAGGGGGCAAAACAACCATACGGGGACACCAGGGGCAAAACAGCCATACGAGGACACCGGGGGCAAAACAACCATACGGGGACACCAGGGGGCAAAACACAACCATAAGGGGATACCAGGTGGCCAAACACAACCATGCAGGGGACACCGGGGGGGGGGCAAAACACAACCATGTGGGGACACCAGGGGGCAAAACAGTCATACGGGGCAAACCAACCATATGGGGACACCAGGGGGCAAACAACCATACAGGGACACCAGGGGGCAAAACAACCATACGGGGACACCAGGGGGGCAAAATACAACCATATGGGGACTAGGGATGAGCTGTTCGGTTCGATCTGTTCGGAGTTCGCATCGAACATCGGCCGTTCTTGAACTTCGACCTTTTTGGGAGGTTCGCCAAAAGTTCGAATTTATTTTTTTAAAAAAAGTAAAAAAAAGGCTTAAAAAAATATTAAAAAATCTATAAATAAAGAGACTCTTTACTGCAGAATATTATAAGCAACGATTTATTAGATATTGAATTAAAACGGGAATATTTTTAACATTGAAGCCTATGGGATAAAACATTCTTGTTACTAAAACCTCAGGCAGACACGGCCCTCTAATCAGGCACTGTAGAGGGCAGCCTGCAGGGGCCTCCCAAGGATCCCCTTGAGGAGCATTGAGGAGCATACGGCCGCCGGATGACAGAGCTGCAACTGTGCGGGCTAGCCACCCGGGTGCATGTGGCAGAGACAGGCAGCGCAGGGAGGGAGCCACTGCACCTGCGGCCACGGCAGACCCCCCACAACAAGGATCCAGGGAGCCCCCACTGACCACCAGGCTAAGGTAAGGCGACACATTTCTAAAAAAAATTAAATCCGAGGACATTTTTAAATGTCCCCGGGAACATAAAATAAAACTTTTTTTTCTTTCTCTATCTGGCTGAATGTATTTAATTATATATATTAGATACATTCAGCCAGGTAGAGGGGGGGGGCATGTGGGCTGCACGGGGTCTCAGGCAGTGATTTGTTTTTTGTGTGTGTATATTTTTAGCAAATTTATAGGGGAAGTTAAGGGCAGATATGATATACAGTGGCAAGAAAAAGTATGTGAACCCTTTGGGATTACGTGGAGTTTTGCATGAATTGGTCATAAAATGTGCTCTGATCTTCATCTAAATCACAACAATCTGAAAAACACAGTCTGCTTAAAATAATACAACACAAACATTATATGTTTTCATGTGTTTATTGAACAGAACATGTAAACATTCACAGTGCAGGGTGGAAAAAGTATGTGAACCTTTGGACTTAATAACTGGTTGACCCTCCTTTGGCAGCAATAACCTCAACCAAACGTTTCCTGTAGTTGCAGATCAGACCTGCACAACGATCTGGAGTAATTTTGGACCACTCCTCTTCACAAACCTGTTTCAGTGTAGCAATATTCTTGGGATGTCTGGTGTGAATCTCTCTCTTAAGGTCATGCCACAGCATTTCAATCGGGTTGAGGTCAGGACTCTGACTGGGCCACTCCAGAAGGCGTATTTTGTTTTGTTGAAGCCATTCTTTTGTTGAATTACTTGTATGCTTTGGGTCATTGCCCTGTTGCATCACCCATCCTCTGCGGAGCTTCAGTTGGCGGACAGATGGTCTTACGTTTTCCTGCAAAATGTCTTGATAAACTCGAATACATTTTTCCATCAATGACAACAATCCGTCCAGGCCCTGAGGCAGCAAAGCAGCCCCAAACCATGATGCTCCCTCCGCCATGTTTTACAGTGGGGATGAGGTTTTGATGTTGGTGTGCTGTGACTTTTTTTCTCCACACATAGTGTTGTGTGTTTTTTCCAAACAACTCAATTTTGATTCATCTGTCCACAGAATATTTTGCCAGTAGTGCTGTGGAACATCCAGGTGCTCTTTTGCAAACTTCAAACGTGCTGCAATATTCTTTTTGGACAGCAATGGCTTCCTCCGTGGTGTCCTCCCATGTACTCCATTCTTGTTTAATGTTTTCCTTATTGTAGATGTGTCAACAAAAATGTTAGCATGTGCCAGAGATTTCTGTAAGTCTTTAGCTGACACTCTAGGATTCTTCTTTACCTCATTAAGCATTCTGTGCTGTGCTCTTGCAGTCATCTTTACAGGACGACCACGCCTGGGGAGAGTAGCAACAGTGCTGAACTTTCTCCATTTGTAGACAGTCTGTCTTACCGTGGACACATGAACATCAAGGCTTTTGGAGATACCTTTGTAACCGTTTCCAGCTTTATGCAAGTCAACAATTCTTGACCGTAGGTCTCCTGAGAGCTCTTTTCTGCGAGGCATGGTTCACATCAGGCAGTGCTTCTTGAAACCAGTAAACCCAAAGCTGGTGTGTGTTTTTAAAGGGCAGGACAGCTTTCAGCAACACATCCAATAATAATCACACTGATTGGACTCAAGGTTGGCTCACTCCTGGCTCCAATTAGCTCTTGGAGAAGTCATTAGTCTAGGGGTTCACATACTTTTTCCACCCTGCACTGTGAATGTTTACATGTTCTGTTCAATAAACACATGAAAACATATAATGTTTGTGTTGTATTATTTTAAGCAGACTGTGTTTTTCAAATTGTTGTGACTTAGATGAAGATCAGAGAACATTTTATGACCAATTCGTGCAAACCTCCACGTAATCCCAAAGGGTTCACATACTTTTTCTTGCCACTGTATATATATCTATATTCTTATAAATATATATATCCAGACTTGTATTACACACACATTTTGGCAACTAATTGCCCCCCCCCCCATTTGGCTGCTTCCTCCAGAAGAAATGATGAACCCGATGAAAGAGAGAATAATATATATATTCTCTCCTGTCGGATTCAACATTCCTTCTGGAGGAAGCAGCCAAATGGGGGGGGGGGCACATTTAGTTGAGATTGTCCACATGCCACCCCCCCATGTGTGTATGTGTATATATGGTCTGAGGTCTGTGGGTGTATATATATCTGCGTGTTGATATATACGTATATATAGGTCTGCATGTTGATATATACTTATGTCTGTGTGTGGTATCAATGCATCCCTACTCTATACATGGCGCTCCGTGTCCCTATAATATATATGATCAGGGGTTACTTTTTTTATATTTTTATACTATTCCTATTAGTAAATTAACAGTACCGTATATACTCGCGTATAAAAAAAACGCGATTCGGCTTATACGCGAGTCAAGGAGTGCAACAATCGGCAACCTACAGCCCGCGGGCGTACCCGGCCTGCCGGCCGTAGAATTAAGGCCCGCCGGTGTCCATGATAATTTCACGGACACCCGGCCCGCGCCGGCCTGCTCCTTCGATGACAGCAGCACCCCGTAGCGGAGGAGCCGTAAATGCGCGTCTTCCGCTTCAGGCGCTGCTGTCATTTGAGACTGACGGCTCGGCAGGTCTGTCTGCTGGGGCTCTGTGTTACTCTTTCATACTGCCCCTGGGTATCAATGCTGTGCCCTGTATTACTCCTTCATACTGCCCCTGGGTATCAATGCTGTGCCCTGTATTACTCCTTCATACTGCCCCTGGGTATCAATGCTGTGTCCTGTATTACTCCTTCATACTGCCCCTGGGTATCAATGCTATGCCCTGTATTACTCCTTCATACTGCCACCTGGGTATCAATTGCTGCCCTGTATTACTCCTTCATACTGCCCCTGGGTATCAATGCTGTGTCCTGTATTACTCCTTCATACTGCCCCTGGGTATCAATACTGTGCCCTGTATTACTCCTTCATACTGCCCCTGGGTATCAATGCTGTGTCCTGTATTACTCCTTCATACTGCCCCTGGGTATCAATGCTATGCCCTGTATTACTCCTTCATACTGCACCTGGGTATCAATGCTGTGCCCTGTATTACTCCTTCATACTGCCCCTGGGTATCAATGCTGTGTCCTGTATTACTCCTTCATACTGCCCCTGGGTATCAATGCTATGCCCTGTATTACTCCTTCATACTGCACCTGGGTATCAATGCTGTGCCCTGTATTACTCCTTCATACTGCCCCTGGGTATCAATGCTGTGCCCTGTATTACTCCTTCATACTGCCCCTGGGTATCAATGCTGTGCCCTGTATTACTCCTTCATACTGCCCCTGGGTATCAATGCTGTGCCCTGTATTACTCCTTCATACTGCCCCTGGGTATCAATGCTGTGCCCTGTATTACTTCTTCATACTGCACCTGGGTATCAATGCTGTGCCCTGTATTACTCCTTCATACTGCCCCTGGGTATCAATGCTGTGCCCTGTATTACTCCTTCATACTGCACCTGGGTATCAATGCTGTGCCCTGTATTACTCCTTCATACTGCCTCTGGGTATCAATGCTGTGTCCTGTATTACTCCTTCATACTGCCCCTGGGTATCAATGCTGTGCCCTGTATTACTCCTTCATACTGCCCCTGGGTATCAATGCTGTGCCCTGTATTACTCCTTCATACTGCACCTGGGTATCAATGCTGTGCCCTGTATTACTCCTTCATACTGCACCTGGGTATCAATGCTGTGCCCTGTATTACTTCTTCATACTGCCCCTGGGTATCAATGCTGTGCCCTGTATTACTCCTTCATACTGCCCCTGGGTATCAATGCTGTGCCCTGTATTACTCCTTCATACTGCACCTGGGTATCAATGCTGTGCCCTGTATTACTCCTTCATACTGCACCTGGGTATCAATGCTGTGCCCTGTATTACTCCTTCATACTGCACCTGGGTATCAATGCTGTGCCCTGTATTACTCCTTCATACTGCCCCTGGTATCAATGCTGTGCCCTGTATTACTCCTTCATACTGCACCTGGGTATCAATGCTGTGCCCTGTATTACTCCTTCATACTGCACCTGGGTATCAATGCTGTGCCCTGTATTACTCCTTCATACTGCACCTGGGTATCAATGCTGTGCCCTGTATTACTCCTTCATACTGCCCCTGGGTATCAATGCTGTGCCCTGTATTACTCCTTCATACTGCACCTGGGTATCAATGCTGTGCCCTGTATTACTCCTTCATACTGCCCTGGGTATCAATGCTGTGCCCTGTATTACTTCCTTCATACTGCCCCTGTGTATCAATGCTGTGCCCTGTATTACTCCTTCATACTGCCCCTGGGTATCAATGCTGTGCCCTGTATTACTCCTTCATACTGCCACCTGGGTATCAATGCTGTGCCCTGTATTACTCCTTCATACTGCCCCTGGGTATCAATGCTGTGCCCTGTATTACTCCTTCATACTGCCCCTGGGTATCAATGCTATGCCCTGTATTACTCCTTCATACTGCACCTGGGTATCAATGCTGTGCCCTGTATTACTCCTTCATACTGCACCTGGGTATCAATGCTGTGCCCTGTATTACTGCTTCATACTGACCCTGGGTATCAATGCTGTGCCCTGTATTACTCCTTCATACTGCCCCTGGTATCAATGCTGTGCCCTGTATTACTTCTTCATACTGCACCTGGGTATCAATACTGTGCCCTGTATTACTCCTTCATACTGCCCCTGGGTATCAATGCTGTGCCCTGTATTACTGCTTCATACTGACCCTGGGTATCAATGCTGCTGCCCTGTATTACTTCTTCATACTGCCCCTGGGTATCAATGCTGTGCCCTGTATTACTCCTTCATACTGCACCTGGGTATCAATGCTGTGCCCTGTATTACTCCTTCATACTGCCCCTGGGTATCAATGCTGTGCCCTGTATTACTCCTTCATACTGCACCTGGGTATCAATGCTGTGCCCTGTTTACTTCTTCATACTGCACCTGGGTATCAATACTGTGCCCTGTATTACTCCTTCATACTGCCCTGGGTATCAATGCTGTGCCCTGTATTACTGCTTCATACTGACCCTGGGTATCAATGCTGTGCCCTGTATTACTCCTTCATACTGCCCCTGGGTATCAATGCTGTGCCCTGTATTACTTCTTCATACTGCACCTGGGTATCAATACTGTGCCCTGTATTACTCCTTCATACTGCCCCTGGGTATCAATGCTGTGCCCTGTATTACTGCTTCATACTGACCCTGGGTATCAATGCTGTGCCCTGTATTACTTCTTCATACTGCCCCTGGGTATCAATGCTGTGCCCTGTATTACTCCTTCATACTGCACCTGGGTATCAATGCTGTGCCCTGTATTACTCCTTCATACTGCCCCTGGGTATCAATGCTGTGCCCTGTATTACTCCTTCATACTGCACCTGGGTATCAATGCTGTGCCCTGTATTACTCCTTCATACTGCCCCTGGGTATCAATGCTGTGCCCTGTATTACTCCTTCATACTGCACCTGGGTATCAATGCTGTGCCCTGTATTACTCCTTCATACTGCACCTGGGTATCAATGCTGTGCCCTGTATTACTCCTTCATACTGCATATCGGTCATCTGATATCGGTTATATTTTTGAAATTTACCAGTGGCTGCTGCATTTCCCACTTAGGCTTATACGCGAGTCAATAAGTTTTCACAGGTTTTTTGGGAAAAAGTAGGGGGGTCGGCTTATACACGGGTCGGCGGTAATTTTTGATGTATTTTATTCAGTAGAAACTTTTTTTTGCCTATATAACATGTGCTTTGTGAAAATGAAACGGTTTTGTGTGTATATTTTAATTTAGTTAGTGGATTCCTGTCCGGTGCAGTGAGAAGCAAACGTAATGTAGTGTAGACACGCCGCGAGGCGGAGCGAAGTCAAGCCTGCAAAATGTTTGCTTCTCTTCGCTACGCTGTGCGTCGCAACACGCTCAGTGTGTCTCAGCCTTTATTCCCGCATCGCTAGCTTACCGAATCAGTTTGTATACTTGTTACTGACCCTGCTTGTTCTGAGGACCCGATCTGTTGCTGACTTTACCTGCCATTTGACTATTCTCTCTGTGTATTCCCTGCCTGTTCTGTTTGCTTCCTGTTGCTACTGGTGTGCGCCGATTCTCACCATATACAGTAGCGCAGTACAAGTACCTAAACATTGCTGACCCGGTTTTGTTATAGCTGCTGATGTAACTGAATAGATTGGGGATGTCTTCTGCATTACCAAAACCTCCACCACTGCACTCTTCCACAATACCACAGAGGGGTTACTTACGGTGTGAAGGCACTTGCTGCCACCAAAGGCACAATATTTGGGTGCACTGCTACTGACGCCTATACCAGATTCATATCATTTTTTTATATTTGACCGCAGGGTCCAACCCTGCACTCTTCCACAATACCGCAGAGGGGTTACGGTGTGACGGCACTTTTGCCGACACTAAAGGCCCAATTTTAAAGCACCTATTGTTACTTTCATCCAAAGCCTGCATAAGTTTCACCATAATTTAGCCAAAAAATCACTAAGCTTGTTCTGCGTGTTCTAAAACGTCTCCTCTTTTCATACAGGCTGCCGCCCCAAGCAGTTGTTTATGTATAGATTATAGGAAAACCATTTACCGTCATTTGAAAGGTCATTTTTTTGTTTTTAAATGTTTCTATACATCCTACAAATCCGCCACTTCACGAGCAGGTTATGGGGACCTCCTAGGCACGATATTTGAAGGAATTTTTCGTTTTTATTTTTAACCCTTATTTCATGGAAAACTCAGTCATAGTCAGGGTTATTCAAAGAGATTCGAAAAGTCACTGCACGTTCGGTGACTTCTCGTTCTCTTCAATTCGGTTCCTTTTGCCGATCCCATTTCGGTGACCCTGCGGTGTATTCAGCAAACACCACAGGGTCCCCAAATTGCAGGGAAAAGCTGCCGCAAACCTGACGAAAACTAACCGCAAAACCCAGCGAATGCAAGCTGAAAACCCTCAGAAACATCTGGATTAACCTTCGAAAACCCGAGCAGGAGCCGATCACACGCAGAGAAGCAGCTGAGACGCAGAAGAGGCATTGAATAAATTAGCAAAACCGTTTGTATGAATCTGTGAAAAGTGAAACGCTGTTTGCAAATAAACTACTGAGCGAAAATGTCTGAAATTTACATATGAGGTCCAGGGAATGATAATAAAAAGGCTGTTACAGAAAAAATAAGTAAACTTAAAAAAAAAAAAAAAGGACTTAAAAAAAAAAAAAAATGCTTAAAATATCATAAAAGATCTATAAATAAAGAGACTTTTTGCTGCAGAATTTTATAATGAACGGTTTATTAGATATTGAATTAAAACGGGAATATTTTTAACATTGAAGCCTATGGGATTCTCCTGAATAAATTTGCCGAATTAAACCACCGAATGGCAGGGCATTAGGGGAACCTTTCACTGCTGGTTTGTGTTCTCTGAATAGCCGAAGCATTGCTTTTTTGTGGGGATTTCACTGCCCTCAAACAGGCACCGTATGTGCAGGCAATTCGCCAGGATTTGGTGACTTGCTTGCTCTCTGGATAGCCGAATGGCCAGGAAAGGCAACCGAACCCTGATTTTCACTGCTCTGTTACCTTTCTCAAGCAATTCGGATCTCTTTGGATAACCCTGACTGTTCCTTTAAAAAGTTTTTTTAAAAACTTTTTGTCCTTGTTTCCTGTCCCCCAGGGCACTACCCAGACCCCCATACACCTTTTATGGCAAATATCTTGCATATATGCCCTCTTGGAGGGCACTCTAAAAACCGAACTTTCGAGTCCCATTGACTTGCATTGAGTTTGGTTCGTGCTCGAACTCGAACTTTTGAAATTGTTCGAGTTCGAATGCGAACCGAACACGGGGGTGTTCGGCTCATCCCTAATGAGGGGGCAAAACACAACCATACCGGGACACTAGGGGGCAAAACAGCCATACGGGGACACCAGGTGCAAAACAGCCATACAGGGACACAAGGGGCAAAACACAACCATACGGGGACACCAGGGGCAAAACACAACCTTAAACAGGCCCCAAGATGGGAGAGAAACCCACCCACTCCTGTCATACAAGCTGGGAGATATTTCCACCTGGTCCATCGCCGCGTCTGCGGTCACCTCACGTTCCAGCACGTAATCCGCAGGGATTTGTGAAGTTCCTTCAGGTTTCTGACGAGGCCATGAAATGACAAATTGTCGGCCAGCGAGGCTGCCTTTAATTTATTTCCTAAACTGGCCACGCGTTTCACCTCCTTTTCATGATTCTCCACCACCTCGGAAGCAGCTCAGCAGCCGAACAGCAAATATAAAATCGACTTATTTAGCTGCAAAGTATAAAGTGAAGACGTATTTGCCAGGGTCGCTCTCCGCTCGATGTCTCATGAAGCCACACAGGCCCGGCTGCTGCCCCCACCATCTCATCCTCTGGGGGTTTTGCTGAAACAGGGTCATCATACAGCCATACGAGATTGACCAACGGTTTGGCCAACACTACAACAGAAAGCCAATCAGTTGCCCTGAATGAGTGGTGGGCTGTCCTGTAGCTGTCACTGGCCCCATTGGCCACCAGATGTGAGCAACGGCAAGTGTTTGATGGGGAGTTACTTGGAAATGTGAAAGGGCTTTTTGCCAACATAAACACATAGAGAATTATTCCATCAGACGAGACCGACGTATGATGCATCAAGCCGCCGGAATACGGCCGTTTGGCCCGAGTGGTTTAAACTCATTTCGTGCAGAAGAATGGTGGGCCGCACAGGCGTATTCCACACGGTGACTTTAACCATTTCTGTGCACAGAGTCATCGTGTGGAATACGCCCGTGCTGCCCACCAATCTGGATACTGTCTGTGGAAGTGACTGGTGGATAGGAGGCTCTCCCTGCGGTGGATGGCGCTGCTCATCTTCAGTTTGCGTCTCAATGTCCCACCGGGACCAATGCTGCATCCTGTCCCCTTGATGAAGTCTCAGGCTAGGGTCAGAGTGGGGCAGTCGGAACGCGCGTGCAGGCGCACTAAATCACGGCGGCAGTAGCAGCACATAACGGCCAATGACGGCCAATATACGCAGTACGTGCGTACGAAAGTGCGCCGACACCACGCAACCGGCAAATGAACGCATTTTTCTCAGAACGTGAAACCGCTGCTACTGACGTACAGAGTGCGCTGCGGCCGCATAGCAGCGTGTGTGCGTGATTAGGAGACGTCAGACGCTGCTAGTGTGCGGCCAACATAACGTTCAAACAGCCGGATTTCCCTAGACTTCTTTTTACCCCACCGTCATGAAATACGTCCAGAATTGCGCATCGTCTGACCACTTAAGCGTATTCCGTGAAAAAATGCGTGCGCACGCATCGACGTACATTTTGACGGTGGCCGCAGAAAATGCGCTCATCTGTCCCTAGCCTCAAACAGCGAGGTGCCTCATCTCACGCCCGGTGCCTCAATCTCCACTCAGGAAGGGAATTCAACCTAACGAGCCCAAGCTGCCTGTGGAACGGACAGGGTGGCGCCCCAAAGGAAAAAGTACTCACCGAGACAAGGAGAACATGGAATAACCACAAATTATAGAAAAAATGGCGTCGCGGCTGTACTCACCAGAGCGGCTGCAACAGCCAGGAGTAACAGCCCAGCTCATGTATAAAACATGATGTCATCCGCGCTCGTTTCTCTATCGGTTTGGAATTATATAGAAACGAGCGCAGATGACATTTTTTTTTCTCCTTGTTAACCCTTTCGCTGCTGAGGCTTTTCCCGCCTCTGTGCTGAGGTCATTTTTACCGGTTTTGCTCATCATGTTTAAACGTGTTTTGAAGGCTTATTTTAGTATATGACCCAGACATATTATATATCGTTCTTTCCGTCAGACTCGGTAGATTCATAATATGTCATTATTATATGTATACGTTATGACCTGTCTGTATATTATAACAAAAAATGCAATAAAATATGAATTTTCAATAATTTACAACGTGTAAAGTGTATTTTTTTCACATTTTAACATGCGAGCAATTGCGGTTATATTTTGTATGAGGTGCGCTTGTTAAAAAAATTAGAGCTGGGGTCTCGTTACATTTTTTTTTGGGGAAAATTACACGATTTTTAACAAACGCACCGCATACAAAAATCGTTAGTGCAGCATCATTGTTCACATTATAATTGAAATGGGAACAATATTGCTGCATTAACGAACCAAAAAAAATAAAAAAAAATTGTTTATTTTTTTTTATAATTCTTTTTTAAATATTTTTTTATTTTTATTTTTTATTTACAAACTTTTTTTATACTCATGTTTGGTATCGTTGGAACGACCATGCTCTGGCCGATCCAACAATACAAACATTAACCCCTAACTGCCACGGATTGGGAGATAGGGAGTTCCAATGAACCCTCTATCTCCACCATTGGTGGCAGTTAGGGGTTAACTCCAGGACTGGCGTCATCGTGCTATGCACGATGACGCCAGTCCTCAGGGGGAGTTCCCGGAAGCTTGGCTGACATCAAAGATGTCGGCCAGCTCCGGGAAAGGATCACGAACCGGCGCTTTTCAGCGCCGATTCGTGATCCGGCCCCCATGGGGTTAATGCCAGGTACCATTTGGAAGGGCAGGCTGTGCCCTTCCAAACGGTGCCTGGGTTAACCCCCGCAACGCCGTCGATCGGGAGGGAGAGAGGTCCTTACCTCCCTTTCAGGCGCCTCCTCCGCACATGCGGGGGGGGCGCCTGAATTAGGTGTCATCGCACCCCCGCGATGACACCTAATTACTCCGGCGGCGGTTCCGGATGCTGGGCTGACATCGAGGATGTCAGCCCGCACCGGGGGGGGGCCAGCGATCGGCCGGGACCCGGCCGAACGCTGACCCCAAAGAGAGGACGCGCTCAGCGCGTCCACCGCATGGAACGTGACATGGGGTTGGACTCACTGAGCGCGTCCTTAGCAGCGAAGGGGTTAAATTATAGAAAAGGTCAAGATCCAACACTGAATATATAACGGGTGAAAACTAGATCAGGTCACACGCCTCCAGGATTATCACCCACCCCCGGGTCTGCGATAAATAAAAAAGACACGCGGGCAACATTGAAATTTATTTCAAAAACATGAAGTACATCAAAATCACATTAAACGAACACGGTTTATCAAAAGTGAAAAACGGACGCCCGCTGGCGATCTGTCCAGCGCCACAAACCCACGAGGAAATACAAAACCGCGGCGTATAAAACGTCGTAACGCGTTCTAATCGCCTCGAACTCTCAAAGCGCTTTCACGTGAAAATATCACAATCCTGTCATGTATCAAAAATATCAAATAGGCATCAGTACAAAAACAAACATATCAAAAACACAATCTCCTCGAACGCGGAGGTCTCAGCCAAAATGGACCAAAAAATGGACCAAAACAGAGGATTGGTTACAATGCGTCACCATCACCAACCCAGAGGCAGAACTCTCCCCCCTCCAATCGTATCATCCGTACAGGGCGGGGAGCACCAAAACACCGCAAAAAAAAAACAACACTATCCGTGTGAAAAATAATCTCCTCGTACGCCGAGGTTTCAGTGCTCAGACCTGATTCGTCAGATTAACAGAATCTCACACAACGCCCTCGAAAAAATATAGAAAACAAGTGGAAGAACGAGAATGTAACCAAAGGCGGAACCGTCAAACACTTCCACACGGGGCGGGGAGCAGCAAAACCCCTATAAACCAAAAAAAACCGTATATAAAAAAATCATCAACACTGTATTAATGTGCAAAACCTTCTCATTTGTTGAGCTTTTAGTGTAACTAAAATTAAGCAAAATAAGTCCTTAACACTATATCCGTGTGCAAAATCATCTCATTCATCGAGGTGTCAGTGCTCGGACCCGGAGGTTTCAGTGCTCGGACCCGGAGGTGTCAGTGCTCGGACCCGGAGGTTTCAGTTTAACATTCGTTAACGGAACAAAGTCTAAGAAAAACATACAAAAAACAACAAGAAGAAACCAACACGAGTGGATGAATGATAAAGGCAAAATGTAGCCAGAGGCAAAACTCCAAACACATCGTCCGCACAGGGTGGGGAGCAGCAAAACCCCTACGAAAAAAAGAACAACCAATTCAAGAGGAAAAACAAGTGGTTGGCATTTTACTTTGCGTGCAGGACATTCTGCTCATTCAGTGAGGGCTTTTAGTGCACATTTGGTTAATAGACGCATCACGCAAAGTCAACATAAAGAGGATGAATGGAAAAATTTAACCAGAGGTAGAACTCTGTCCCCGGAACGTACCATCCGTACAGAGCGGGGAACAACAAAACCCCAACGAAAACAAGACAGAACAGCAGCTGGAATACACTAGCGATAAAAAAAAAGGGCATACAATATATAAAATGTATATAAAAGGTACAGCATACCCGCCGGCCGGACTGAACTCTATAAAACCACATATAAAAAAACTTTGTAGAAAAGGTTAAGTGGCGCGACGTGTTGTATGAAGTGCAAAGTGAACGGGATTTAACGCCAGTAACATTCAGGAACGTCAAAAAAACAAACAACAAACCCACCTCCCCCGCTCTCTGCTTTCAAAAGTGCCGAATCGAGAGGTGGAAAGAAAGTGGCGGAAGGTTCTAGCCAGGGCGAGCCTTTTCGATCTCCTGGAGTAGCTGCTGCCGTTTCTTCTCCAGGGCTCTCTTCTCCTCCAGTAACCTCTGCTCCTCAGCATTCAGGGAGTGGATGTAGTTGGTGGCCTTTGTCAAGATGACCACTTTGGGGACGTTGTCCTGTCTGACGAGTCCCGGCACATGGTTCCTCAGAGTGATGAAGCTCGCCCGCATGTCATGGCGGCGCTGGCGTTCCAGGGTGTTGTGCAGGATCTTCTGCTGTAAGATACTGAAGATGCAGTTTTCCAAAGCAGACCTTTGCCCTCCTCCTCCTCCTCTTGACCCTGCCGCCTTCGTTTTTGGCCTCTTTGCAGACTGAGCCACATCCGCGGTTGGCGATGAAGCCGCATACGGTCCCTGCTGTGGAGCTGGATTGCTTATCTCGAGGATCACATCACCCTGAAGGTTACATATTTTCAGCTGTGGTGGCACGATTCTCATCAGCTGACGCGGTGCCTCCTCCTTTGGCTCCTTTGGACGGGGAGCCACTACCTTGGTCTCCACAGATGGTGATAGAGCTTCATACGGTTGTTGCTGAGCAGCCGGATTCTCAGGCATCTGAATGATCTGACAGCTAGAGCTTTTCACTAGTCGTGGCATGGTTCTCAGCAGCAGATGTGGTGCCGCATCGGTCGGCTTCTTTGGAAGTGGAGCCACTACCTCACCTTTCACAGATGGTGACGGTGCTTCATAGTGTCGCTGAGGTTGAGCTGGAGTGCCCTTCCCGTGCATCAGATTGCCCTGGCAGCTAGAGCTTCTCACTAGCCGTGGCATGGTGCTTGCCAGTGGACGTGGTGCTTCATCTTTCGGCTTCTTTGGAGGTGGAGCCCCTACCTCAGTGGTCACAGATGGTGACGGAGCTGCATAGGGTTGTTGATGAGATGGAGCGCCCTCCCCGTGCATCAGATTGATCTTGGTAGATTCGGCATTCTTTGGGCGCATTGCAATCCTGACTGAGGTCACCAGCTTGTTGGAGGATTCTGGGTTTTTCTTTACGGTTATGTGAACCTCCTCCGCCACCTCGCTCTCCTCTTCATCTGGAACGAGAAACCGAAACACTACGGTCACTCACTGGAGATCGCGTAAACATAAAGCTCCGGATAATAAACCACTTCGCAGCAGCAATAACCCCTCAGGCTAAGATTCAGGTTCTTGCTGGGCGTCCTGGTGACCAAAAGCTTCCCAGCTGTACTTGGAAGCCCCCCCCCCAATATATACTGTATATATATCTCCGTGTGTCTATGTACATTTTCAGATCCTGTCCCGGGTCGTTTAATTCCCCCCACCATATCTTTCCAGCTGAGGCTCACAGAACATATGGTGCGTCCTCATTTGCTTGGCATTTCCTGTGCCCCCCCCCCGCATCACCATGGAGACCTAGGTATAGCCCTCCTCCTCCTCGGTTTGTCTCTTTCCCCAGTTTTCCTCGTTTCCCCTAAAATTGGTGATTATTGGCAGGAGGTAATTGCTGCGCCTTCATACCTGCGCCCGTTATATATACACACACACACGTGCCTGCCTTTAATCCCTGCACTGGGAAGGATGCGTGGGACACGTCGGCCACACGCGCCGCCCCTGCACGTTACTCCTGGTTGAAGCGTCGGGTATCTATTTGTATCTTATATATTTTTTGGTAGAAGAGGTCTCTCCAGACCACACACTGTAATCTGGTAGCGACTCTGCCACCTCGTGAAAACCTGCACCCTCCGGGAAGCAGCTGCTTGCAGAGGATGACAGCAGGTTGGTATCCTCTCACGGACAGACATGTCACCTCGATTCTGCAATGCGGGACAACACAACGCAGCGCATCATTTATAGCGCAGGATCAGTGCACCCCCCCGAGGAGAAATACACTTCCTGATCTCCCGCCTACCCCCACCGTGTTACTGTAAAGAAGCTGCAAGGAGGATAAGGGACGCCAGCTAGAGTTTACAGCCTTTCATCCCAGCGACGTTTCTGTATAGGGTGAATCAACACACGGGAAATTATAAAGGATAACCCTATAGCGCCTGGTGGTGAAGGGGTTAACAAAGCCTCGTGTGAGGAAGGTATTGGTAACGTGTGTGTCATTGTGTGGAGGTTTCACTCCCGCTCGGCGACTCGCAGACCGTGCTCACAGATTGGATCAGCCACCTGGCATTACGGGCAGCGTGTGGCAGGGTATTTACCTGGCCGGGGCGGTGAGCGGCTCCTCACGGGCACGGCAGTCGTCATGGTAACGGATGTGCCGGGTGACGAGGGGGTGATACTTCTTGACGCACCAGATGTCTTCTCGTTGTTGACTGGGAAGGGGAAAAGGATGGTGGGGTCCACGCAGCGCATGGCAGGGTCCTCTTCCATTGCACTGGGCGCGCCGGCCGGCCTCGGGGGGGCAGACACCGGGGCCCCGGCAGCTTCTTCCTCTTTCTCAGTGCCGTCTGGGTTTTGCTTGGGAGAGGAGCCGTTCCACATGCAGTCCTGGATGATGACCGACTCCAGGTTCCATGGAGGCAGGTGGGTTTCGGTGGCCCGCTGGACGCCCGGGTCCTCATCGTCTGATAGGTCGGTTTCAGGGCACATCAAGAGGAGATCAGACGCCCAGTCCAGCGGATCCCTGCCAATGGGCAACCTGGCATACATCGCGGGCACCTGACCGGGAAACAGCCATTCCTGGCTGGGTGAGGTGGGTGGTGAAGGGAAGAGCTCAAACTTCTTCCACATGTCCTCTCCCAGGGGGACGGAGTCTGGGCTCCGCAGGGAAACCTCCTCCTCCTCGTCGTCCGGGTAGAAGAGTGGCTGCAAGGCTTCAAACTCCCGCTCGCTGTACCTGCTGCCGTCTCCAGACATTTCCTGACCTGACCTTTATCCTGGAAGAAGAGGTGATGCAGAGGACGTGGCCCACCGACCTGCCACAAAAACACAAGGACACGCCGTCACACGTCATGTAGTACAGCAGGCATGGCGGGGGCTCGCACCGAGCGGCGCAGAGAGGACACCGCATCACTCATTAGGTTTTATTCATGCTGACGGGCAGTGCGTGAAAAATGCCGCCCCGCACCATGTATAATCCACACGCTGAAGGAGAGGAATCCCAGGTGACCTGCACTGATTTCCTTCCTGAAGCATATGAGTTATACATGTTGCAGGGCAGCGCTTTTCCCTGTGCTCCCCCTCTGCGTGAAATAGTGACATGGTGACCCCGGGCGAGTCAGAGCAGGGCGCACAGGGCTGCAGCAGAATCCGGGGAGGACGCAGACACGCTGCGGGGAAAATGTGCGCATGGGGCGGCGCTCACAAACATGAACACGCAGGCAGAGGGTGCGGGCACGCAGGCGATATGGGGAGCGGAGAAAGGGGGCGCAGGCGAAACGGGGAGCGGAAAAAGGGAACGCAAGTGATACGGGGAGCGGAAAAAGGGCACGCAGGCGATACGGGGAGCAGAAAAAGGGGCGCAGGCGATACGGGGAGCGGAAAAAAGGCACGCGGGTGAAACGGGGAGCGGAAAAAGGGAACGCAAGTGATACGGGGAGCGAAAAAAGGGCGCGCAGGCGAAACAGGGAGCGGAAAAAGGGGCGCAAGCAATACGGGGAGCGGAAAAAGGGGCGCAGGCGAAACGGGGAGTGGAAAAAGGGGGCGCAAGCGATACAGGGAGCTGAAAAGGGGCGGAGGCGAAACGGGGAGCGGAAAAAGGGGCAGAGGCGATACGGGTAGCGGAAAAAGGGGCGGAGGCGATACGGGGAGCGGGAAAAGGGGCGGAGGCGAAACGGGGAGCGGAAAAAGGGGCGCAGGCGATACGGGGAGCGGAAAAAGGGGCGGAGGCGATACGGGGAGCGGAAAAAGGGCGCGCAGGCGAAACGGGGAGCGGAAAAAGGGGCGCAAGCGATACGGGGAGCGGAAAAAGGGCTCGCAGGCGATACGGGGAGCGGAAAAGGGGGCGCAGGCGATACGGGGCGGAAAAAAGGGCACGCGGGCGAAACGGGGAGCGGAAAAAGGGCACGCGGGCGGAACGGGGAGCGGAAAAAGGGCACGCGGGCGAAACGGGGAGCGAAAAAAGGGGCGCAGGCGATACGGGGAGCGGAAAAAGGGGCACAGGTGATACGGGGGCTGGAAAAAGGGGGCGCAGGCGATAAGGGGGAGGAAAAAGGGCACGCGGCTGAAACGGGGAGCAGGAAAAGGGCGCACAGGCGAAACGGGGAGCGGAAAAAGGCGCGCAGGCGATACGGGGAGTGAAAAAAGGGCGCGCAGGCGAAACGGGGAGCGAAAAAAGGGGCGCAGGCGAAACGTGGAGCGGAAAAAGGGGGCGCAAGCGATACGGGGAGCGGAAAAAGGGCGCGCAGGCGATACGGGGAGCGGAAAAAGGGGCGCAGGCGATACGGGGAGCGAAAAAAGGGTGCGCAGGCGATACGGGGAGTGGAAAAAGGGTGCGCAGGCAATACGGGGGCGGAAAAAGGGGCGCAGGCGATACGGGGAGCGGAAAAAGGGGGCGCAGGCAAAACGGGGAGCGGAAAAAGGGGCGCAGGCGATACGGGGAGCGGAAAAAGGGGCGCAGGCGATAAGGAGCGCAGGGACAGGCGCGCAGGCGATACAGAGTGTGTAATCAGGGATTGATGTTCTGCCTGTATACTGTGCAAAGAGCGGCTGCTGTTATACAGAGGAATATATACTGCACTGCGCCCGGGGGCCCCTCATTACACCCAGGAGCCTGTCACTCACCCTGCTTTACACACAGGTGCCTGTCACTCGCCCTGCTTTACACACAGGAGCCTGTCACTCGCCCTGCTTTACACACAGGAGCCTGTCACTCGCCCTGCTTTACACACAGGGGCCTGTCACTCACCCTGCTTTACACACAGGGGCCTGTCAATCTCCCTGCTTTACACAAAGGTGCCTGTCACTCACCCTGCTTTACACAAAGGTGCCTGTCACTCACCCTGCTTTGCACACAGGTGCCTGTCACTCGCCCTGCTTTGCACACAGGTGCCTGTCACTCGCCCTGCTTTACACAAAGGTGCCTGTCACTCGCCCTGCTTTGCACACAGGTGCCTGTCACTCGCCCTGCTTTACACAAAGGTGCCTGTCACTCGCCCTGCTTTGCACACAGGTGCCTGTCACTCGCCCTGCTTTGCACACAGGTGCCTGTCACTCGCCCTGCTTTGCACAAAGGTGCCTGTCACTCGCCCTGCTTTACACAAAGGTGCCTGTCACTCACCCTGCTTTACACAAAGGTGCCTGTCACTCGCCCTGCTTTACACAAAGGTGCCTGTCACTCACCCTGCTTTGCACACAGGGAGTCGCTCCGATGTTTGCGCGGGAAGTGATTTACCAGAACAAACCATGCACTTCCGGAAGAAAGGCGCCACAGGAAGTGCCCCGCCCCCCGCCTGAACCACCTGACCACAGCAAGCGGCGAGGGTGTGGCCAGTTCAACCACACCCTCGGCCTGGAATAATAAGGACCCAGTGGGGAGAGATAAAATGGCGGATCCAGCCATGACAGGGTTAACACACACAGCCATGACAGGGTTAATACACACACAGCCCTGACAGGAAAAACACACACAGCCCTGACAGGAATAACACACACACAGCCCTGACAGGAATAACACACACACAGCCCTGACAGGAAAAACACACACAGCCCTGACAGGAATAACACACACAGCCCTGACAGGAATAACACACACACAGCCCTGACAGGAATAACACACACACAGCCCTGACAGGAAAAACACACACACAGCCCTGACAGGAAAAACACACACAGCCCTGACAGGAATAACACACACAACCCTGACAGGAATAACACACACACAGCCCTGACAGGAATAACACACACACACACAGCCCTGACAGGAATAACACACACAGCCCTGACAGGAATAATACACACAACCCTGACAGGAATAACACACACAGCCCTGACAGGAATAACACACACAGCCCTGACAGGAAAAACACACACAGCCCTGACAGGAATAACACACACAGCCCTGACAGGAATAACACACACAGCCCTGACAGGAATAACACACACAGCCCTGACAGGAATAATACACACAACCCTGACAGGAATAACACACACAGCCCTGACAGGAATAACACACACAGTCCCGACAGGAATAACACACACAGCCCTGACAGGAATAACACACACAGCCCTGACAGGAAAAACACACACAGCCCTGACAGGAATAACACACACAGCCCTGACGGAATGTTGTTCCACTACCTGACAGGAAAAACACACACAGCCCTGACAGGAATAACACACAGCCCTGACAGGAATAACACACACAGTCCCGACAGGAATAACACACACAGCCCTGACAGGAATAACACACACAGCCCTGACAGGAAAAACACACACACAGCCCTGACAGGAATAACACACACAGCCCTGACAGGAATAACACACACAGCCCTGACAGGAATAACAACACCAACCCTGACAGGAAAAACACACACAGCTGACAGGAATAACACACAAAACCCTGACAGGAAAAACACACAGCCCTGACAGGAAAAACACACACAGCCCTGACAGGAATAACACACAGTCCTGTCAGGAATAACACAGGCCTGACAGGAATAACACACACAGCCCTGACAGGATAACACACACAGCCCTGACAGGAATAACACACACACAGCCCTGACAGGAATAACAACACACAGCCCTGACAGGAATAATACACACAACCCTGACAGGAATAACACACACAGCCCTGACAGGAATAACACACAGCCATGACAGGGTTAACACACACAGCCCTGACAGGAATAACACACAGCCCTGACAGGAATAACACACAACAACCTGACAGGAATAACACACACAACCTGACAGGAATAACACACAGCCCTGACAGGAATAACACACACAGCCCTGACAGGAAAAACACACAGCCCTGACAGGAATAACACACACAGCCCCGACAGGAATAACACACACAGCCCCGACAGGAATAACACAAACACACACAGCCCTGACAGGAATAACACACACAGTCCTGTCAGGAATAACACAGGCCTGACAGGAATTGAGATAGCAACTCTTGGGATTTAATTTAGAAATATACTAACACAGCTAATCCGCCATTTTGGTGTTCGCTCAAGGTATGCTACCAACTCCATTTTGTGTTTTAAAAGTCTGCAGTCCCTTTGTGCTCACTAGAGTCAACTAAGTTTGCCTGCTCTAACTAACAGCTAAGTGTAGCCTCAAATAAACTTGATTTCTACTGACTGAAGAATTATCTCTTCTCCCCCCCAGGTCTTTAACTCTAAGCCATAAAAGTTGCTTAATATATCGAGACAGCAGGAATGCGTAAATCCCATAGCTTGCCATATTTGCTTTAGACCATATTGACTAGACAGAGAATACAGAGTGGGCTCAAGGGTCGTTTCTTTGAAGTGAATCTTGCTGACTTGCAAAATGATGAATAAAGTCCAATATGTATAATGAAGGTTGATATGATAAGTGGGAGGGTAACCTGGGGAGGGGAATAAGGTGTGCATTTTTACAAGCCATGTATAAATTCTTTGTCTCTCTGTTGGCTCGGCCCTTGAGTCTTTTTGGGCTAGACCTGACTCAAGGCTCGGTACCGAATAAATGCTTTTCCTGCTTAAGAAGGCCTCCGTCTCCTTTGTCTACCACCGAGTCATAATCTCCTAACCCGAATTACACCCAGATGGCTGCTTCATTTCTGGGGGCTTCGTCCGGGATTGGCAGGCCTGGCTCGGTGAGAGCAGGAGAACGGCAGTGTTCTGCAACTCCGTGGGCTCCGTCGGGGCGTGCTGCCGATCAAAAGTTGATTGTCTGCCAGCGCCCTTGCAGGTCTTCCTGCACTCTGTGGATCTCAACGTGTTGCGTGGTAGCGCCCCCGACCGTGACCCCACGGAAGCACGAGGCCTGGAGGAAAACCGTTGTGCTATGACCAAGGTAATATATTTTATTATTCAGTATTTGATAGCATAATGAGTGATTGTGTAAATAATTAGCCAACAGTGAATGTGCGGTTGAATCTCCGTGTCTGTATTCTGGTATGCTAGATAAAGGGGAAGGCGCCCTCTAGAGAGATAGGAAGCCTGTAGCGCTTCAATGTGAGGAACCTGCAGTGTTCCAGGAGACTGAAGTGCTCCAATAGCTGTGGCCCGGGTCTGAAAAGGGGGGTAAAAAATAAAACAGTACCCCACGGCAGAAGAGAGTAGCTACCGCTTCTAAAGCTATAGTGTATTGTGTAAAAATTACATCTGTTGGCTATAAGAAAGGATGTTTAGCTGTTAGATATTCTGTATTGCTAGGATTGTGTACTGAACTGTATTATCTGTATCTGATATTGAGTGGTGACTGAAACTGAGTGAACGTACGCCTACACCCTTCGGGGTAAAGCAAATACGAGAGTGGCCCTATAGTAGGTGAGATTCCAAGCTGGGTGACCACGACTTGGCCACCGAATTAGGGACGCAAAAGAATTGTTGAGTGAAATATCAGATTGTGCTTTTGTGTATTACTTGGTGCTGGTCACCAAGTTGCGGAAATGGGAAACACCAAATCCCATTAGGGAAACAAAATTGTGAAAGGTGAAACACCGCTTGGGTATATGTTGCAGAACTTCGAGACTCTCTTTGCAGTTCATCAATATGGGAGGAAGCTGCATAAGAGCAGGCTGCGAGTTCTGTGTGAGGTTGATTGGCCCCTCCTTTCTCCTTCATGGCCGCAGGAAGGATCAATGGAGCCTGAAGAGATCCAAAAGGTTCATTCAGTGGTCACTGGACGCCCAAGACATCCGGACCAATACCCTGTATGGATATATGGAGTAGTCAATGTAATAGAGCAGCAGGAAATGCTGGCAGAATGCTTGGTTGTGTAGGGAGAGGTATTAGCAGTAGGAAAAGGGAAGTGCTCATGCCACTGTACAGAGCACTGGTGAGACCTCACTTGGAGTACTGTGTGCAGTACTGGAGACCGTATCTCCAGAAGGATATAGACATCTTGGAGAGAGTTCAGAGAAGGGCTACTAAAATGGTGTACGGCTTGAAGGAGAAAAGTTACCAGGAAAGGCTTAATGATCTTAACATGTACAGCTTGGAAAAAAGACGAGACAGAGGAGATATGATAGAAACATTTAAATACGTAAAGGGAATCCACAAGGTAGAGGAAGGGAGTATATTTAAACGGAAACAAAGTAGCAAAACAAGAGGACATAGTCTTAGATTAGAGGGGCAAAGGTTTAAAAGTAACATCAGAAAGCATTATTTTACTGAGAGGGTGGTGAATGCATGGAGCGGCCTTCCAGTGGAGTGGTGGAGGCCAAAACAGTGATTGAATTTGACCAGGCATGGGATGGGCATGAGGCTGTCCTGGACGGAGGATGGATCCAGGTTGAGTGTCCGTGTGGTTGGGCGGACTGGATGAGCCGAGGTGTTCTTATCTGCCAACATTTTCTATGTTTTTATGATATATGGAGGTATTGTATGTGCTCTGTATATATGTGTTGTGTTTGCTTTAAAAAAAGATGCTGTGTGTGTTTCCTGTAAATATGCTTTTGCAGTATGTATACAGAAGCTATTTGTTGCATTGAACGAATACACTATGAGTGTGTGCTGAGTAGTATTATATATGGCTGCAGCCAGTCTGGGTATGTGCTATTTACATAGCAAATGTGTATATATGTTATGAATATGGATTTAGAGTTGTGTGTGTATATGTGCTCTGTGCAGTAAGTGCATATATGTGCTGTGTTTGCGTTTATGGTGCAATGTAGATGTGCTGCCCAGTCTGTGTAAGTGCTATATATATGTATAGTGGGTTTATATGATCTTTGGTTTTGTATGCATTTCAATGAAAATGATCTATGTATGAAATCTCTGTTGTGTGTGTGTGTGTGTGTGTGTATATGTATTATGGTGTGTACAGTGTACAGCCATTGTTTTGTGTTTTTCGGGTGTACCCCTAAAATGCATAGTTAAAATGAATGTAAAATTGTAAGACAGGATGAATTCTAATGAACACATTTCAGAGAGCATTGAGTAAAAAGGCTAAATTAGGAAGAGACCTGCAATTAGCAAGAGAAACAAAAAAAACAAAAACCTGTTTTTGACTGAGGAATGTTTGAAGTCTGTTCAAACCAAGACAAAAGGTGATTTGATTGTGTGTGCTAAACATGCGTTTTTTTGTAAGTGTGTGGCGTTCTGTGCTACAGTTGTTCATTAAGTGTATATGTCTACGGCAAAATTGCCACTTGTTCTGGTATGTTATAAATGCTTGATTTAAAGATCTAGTATGATTTATGTACCAGTATTTTTGCTCCAGTAAGTGAATGTGTTGTGTGCTATAGGCTGCGAGAGTTTGTTGACATTTGTAAAACAGTGCTGTTACATCTCAATAGCATTTGTGTCTATTGTAAGAGGCTCTGATTATTTAAAAAAAAAAAAAAGGTTGTTGCCACTTTGAAACCCCCCCCCCCCCTTATGCAAACAAGTAACACTGACAGAGGAGAAAAGGTGGGAGGGAAGGTTCTAGGAGAGGAGTCTGAGAGATACAACAGATATAGAGGAAAAAACTGCAGGCGTTAGATCAGTTTGGAGAAATTGTAAAATAAATAGAAAAGATAAGTAAGTGATAATAAGAAAGTAAAAGACAAGTAAAATGGGGAATGCACAAAGAAGTTGCTTATGATGAGAAGAGAGAAACGTGTTATAAAATGTGTATTATTGAAAGTAAGATGAATAAAAAAAAAGTAATAGCTGCGCCAGTACCACATCCCACAAAAAGCCAGGCAACACATCCAAGTCCACCTTGAACGCTTGCTAAAGTATAGTTTTCTAAAGTTTTGTGCGTCTGCATGGAATACCCCGTTGCTCCAGTTCAGGAAGAGGGCACTCAAGAATTCACATCTGTACAGGATTTAAGGGCAGTTAATTCTGCCACAGTGACTTTATACGGATTTGGCCCAATTGAGTGTAACCTCCTAGCTCTGATACCCGCCAACACAGAATTCTACACTTAATTTAAAAAGATGCGTTCTTCTGTTCCGGCTTGGCTCCAGCGAGTCCGCCATTGTTTGCCTTTCAGTGGGAAAATGCCCAGAATGGCTCAAAACCTCAAATGACGTGCCTCCTTCAAGGTTTACTATCCTCGGGAGAGCGCTGAACAAAGACTCTCAGCCAGACAAAGCTACCCTATTGCAGTATGTTGATGAACTCCTGCTTGCCTCACCAACTGAAGAAGATTGTTTCAATGCCACAAACAGAACTGTTAAGTATTTTATGCAAGGCAGGCTACAAAGTTTCTAAAAGAAAGGCCTAAATCTGCCAACGCAGTGTGAAATACCTAGGCTTTCAACTTACTGGTACCATGCGTACAATCCAGAACGCAAAGAATCAGTCTGCCGTGTCCCTCAACCACAGACTCGTTGCCAAGTAAGAGAATTCTTGGGAGCTGCAGGCTTCTGTCGCCTTTGGATCCCCAACTCTGCCATCATTGCGGAGCCTCTGTACCAAGCCACCAAAGGTGCAGAGCCTGACCTATTCATTTGGGGTGAAGAACAAACTGAGGCTGTCACCCAATTAAAGACTTTGTTGCTTGAAACCACTGCCCTCCTGGTTGCAGAAGCAGACAAGCTCACAATAGGCCAAGAACTCTTTGTGAAAGTCCCTCATGCAGTCCAGACTCTTCTAGACCAAAAAGGCAATTACTGGTTCAGCAATGCAAGAATGACCAAGTACCAAGCCATGCTGTGTGAAAACCCAAGAGTTCACTTGGAACTTATCTCCACACTGAATCCTGCTACATTGCTTCCAGATGCTTCAGAAGACCATGAACATGAATGCCTCCAAGTAATGGATGAAGTATATAGCAGCAGACCTGACCTCAAAGACATACCCCTAGACAAATACGACTTGCAACTGTTCACTGATGGAAGCAGTTTTGTTGAAAATGGAAAAAGATTTGCTGGGTACGCAGTAGTCACTCTTGACGAAACAATTGAAGCAAAACCACTGCCCAATGGCACTTCTGCTCAACTAGCTGAAATTATTGCCCTTACCAAAGGTCTAGAACTATCTGAAAACAAAAGGGTGAACACATACACCGATTCCAAGTATGCCTTCATGACAATTCAGGCTCACGGAGCACTCTACAAAGAACATGGCCTCCTAACATCTGCAAGCAAACAAGTCAAAAATGCCCTTGAAATATTGAATCTACTGGATGCGGTATGGAAACCGTCCGCAGTTGGTGTTATACATTGTCGAGGACACCAGAAAGGCAAAGAAGAAGTTCCCAGAGGAAACCATAAAGCAGATCAAGTGGCGAAGGAAGCAGCAAGACAGACACAAGCCCTTGAGCGTGGCTGTGATTGGAAAGAAACCAATGACAAGAGAACTCGACAGCAACAGGAGAATCACTTGAAAAGCTTCCGGAATGGAAATCCGGAACACCGAACAGAAACTTCGGTTCCCCAGAGAGGACTGGTTCAAGTTGACTCACCTATCAAGATTCCGGTATGTAAACCCGTATCACTGCAAATGAAAGTCGAAACTCTGCTCTGTCTAAATACTGCGCTTCAAGATATGCCTAACGTTGACATCTATATGAATAAGAGAAGATTTGCACCTCATGGAGAATTTATTGAAGATGTTCTTTGCCATTGGTACGGTGAATATGAACTTCTAGAGAAGCACCACAGCTACATCCAATGGTTGTTTCCCCTACGTGAACAAGGCCGGAATGCACATGCAAAGCCTCTGACTACTTCTGAAATTGAAATTATGAAGAACACCGCTGAAATCCAACATAGGCTGCGGAGAGCCTATAAACTGATGCTGAATTTCTTCGGCGTAAAATTAGTGGGGGAAGAGGAGATAGAAGTGATACGAGACTCAAATTTTTCGACACGCTTCTCCAATTTTAATACTAACACCCACAATAACCTGAGAATTACCCGAATTGTGACAAGCATGGAAGAGCTGGGAGCTGCACAATACCAAGCTCCGCTGGTGAAGTTCTTCCTGAAAGAGATACTGGTTGAAGACCAGCTGCAAATATGAAAGAAAGTGCTTTAAAGTATTTCCTGCCGACTGTAAAGAATGAACATGAAAGAGATGCACTGTCTGAATATGCTCTGAAGCACAGAATACCCAAGTATGTCAAAAGACTTCTCTCAGTGGTGATACCTCTGTTACCAACACCCATTACGCACTGAACTCCGGCCTACTCTGAAAAGGAGAAGAAATGGCTCTCCGAAGAGCCAGGAGAATACAGAGAAGACTGATGGTACCAGTTGGAGAGTGAAAGAATTGTCTTACCAGCCACCCTGGCACCTGAAATTGTCCGGGCCCTGCATTCCAGAACACATGGAGGAAAGACAGCCATGGAGCAACAACTAGAACCGCACTTCTACGTTCCTGGACTCACCTCCGTCTGCAGAGTGATTGCGCAACAATGTGTCACTTGTGCTAAGAACAACCCAAGGCAAGGGATAGTACAACCACCAGGAGTATTATCGGTTGGATTATCTCCAATGTCCTCCCTATAAATTGACTTTACTGTTCTCCCACCATGCAAAGGATATAAATATCTACTGGTGCTAGTATGCGCACTAATGGGATGGGTTGAAGCCTACCCAACTCGAACAGAAAAGACTGCAGAGTTAAGGTGCCTCGAGAGAAAATTATCCCAAGGTATGGACTGCCTCTTGAAATCGGATCAGACAATGGCCCAGCCTTCATACAAAGTTGTTTGCAGCAGCTCGCCCGATTGCATACAGATTTCAAAGCTCTGGAAAAGAGGAAAGAATGAATAGAAATCCAAAGACATTGATGGCTAAAATATGCCAAGAAACATCAATGAAATGGCTGGATGTGTTGCCAATAGTTCTACTGCATGTGAGAAGCAGCCCTACCTCACTCCTAAAATTGAGCCCATACGAGATGATGTTTGGTTATCCCACCCCTTTGATTACTAGGTTGAGGGAGGGATCCCCGGGTATTAGGAGAAACTGACCTATGCCAGCAAGTGATCAGGTTAGATCAGACGATGCAGAGCATGTATACATGAGTTAGTGAACACATACCACATTTCCTATACTTACCTTTACACAGATACTGTCCTGGGGACTCAGTATGGGTTAAGGAATGGAAGGTAGACCCGTTAGGGGTTTTTATGTTGTCTTGTTATCAACTCCCACAGCAGTGAAAGTGGCCGAAGTGGTGCCATGGATACACCACTCACGATTGAAACCTGCTGCAGAGGTTACGGACCAGGCATGGAAAGTGATAGCCAGTGAATCTGACCCACTGAAGCTACGTTTCCACCGTACCCAAGCAGCTGCACAGACCGGAGAGGAATAAGGGAGATCCAAGTCTAGTTGACCACTGGCTCTCCAAACTCCAGTCTTTGTGCCTGTTGTTATTGAAAGACCGTTAAGTTTACCACATTCCCAATCGATGGAAGCTCCAGAGGTACCCCAGGAGGCCCATGAGCCTCTGCTTCCAGATACTATTTTTAAGAGGTTAACAAAGGGACCATTTGAACAGTACCAAAGGATCCTTATATGTATTGGGATTATTGTTTTATTTTTGATCTTACTGACAATTGTTGCTGGACTATTTTTTCCCAATTCAGCTCCCTAAGGGAGTGATGTCAGCCCCTATTGTGTTGACACCGGAATTTGACATGACTGTCCCACCAGCACAGGACCGACGGAAACGAGAATTGACAAGACCAGAGGATAAACTGCTTATTAAATTTACGTATGCGTATGCAAAGAAGTCAGGATATGAATCCTGTTGGGTGTGTAACAAATTGAACCAAGGGTCATCAGTTATTCCCACCTTAGCGGTACCCCTTAACTTGTCTGACTTCCCTGTGAATAAAGGTGTAGTGGTCCCTAGTGTTCTTAAACTGACTAAGAGCTTAATTATGCCAAAAACAAACCACACCATTCAGATCAATAATTGGGCTTACTTCCCTTTATGGTGTTTTAAACTAAAGAAAAATCAGGCCCCACCTAGTTCAATGTGTAAAGAATCCTTGTTTAATGCAACACTAGATGTATCTGATCCAGGGGCATTGGGAAATAGTCTCCAAGTAATGGTTTGTTGCGGAAACTTATGTCACATGTGGATAAATACTGATATAAAGACGTGGTGTTACCTGGCCTGGGTAGTCCCCCTCCAGTGGATCCAAGGTGATACCCTGGACCTAGGGACACCACAACCACGTTAATCCTTAAATTTTGCTAAACGAGAACTGTTTTCCAAAGGTGATATGGCCTGGTCTTGGTTTCCTTCCTTCACAGGATGCGGCATTGAAATGATGAGAAGACTTAATATGTTGTACTAAAGGATGAAATTGTGAATATTACTATTGCTGACATCCAACTGTTGAATGCGGAGCTCCGATAAATTTGTAAATTAAAGTTATATCAGAAAATAGCTATTGAACAGATACAGGCTGTATTAAATGGAATGTGTGAAATGACGATACAATATGAATGTTGTACTTATCTCCGCACAGCTACTGATGATGTACCTGAATATTTTGATGCAATTCTCAAGCACCAAGAGAAAGTGTCCCATCTGGGGTACATTTGGGTCATGGTTTGGCTCAATCCTAAATGCTATTTCCAGGGTAGGGTCCCTGATCCTCATTGGTATACTAATTCTTATCTGTGCACTAACCTACAAGTTAGCCATGTGTCTGTGGCCAATCTGCCGTAAATTCCTGAAGCCAGAAGATAGGCCCCTGGGGACACTTCAGATTACCATCCAATGAGCCAAGTAACCCCTACTGATTAAAAATCCTTAATGATTTAGTTAGTTGGCTGGGAGAGGTCATTGTAGACTCTCCGCCAAGAGGAGGGAATGAGATAGCAACTCTTGGGATTTAATTTAGAAATATACTAACACAGCTAATCCGCCATTTTGGTGTTCGCTCAAGGTATGCTACCAACTCCATTTTGTGTTTTAAAAGTCTGCAGTCCCTTTGTGCTCACTAGAGTCAACTAAGTTTGCCTGCTCTAACTAACAGCTAAGTGTAGCCTCAAATAAACTTGATTTCTACTGACTGAAGAATTATCTCTTCTCCCCCCCAGGTCTTTAACTCTAAGCCATAAAAGTTGCTTAATATATCGAGACAGCAGGAATGCGTAAATCCCATAGCTTGCCATATTTGCTTTAGACCATATTGACTAGACAGAGAATACAGAGTGGGCTCAAGGGTCGTTTCTTTGAAGTGAATCTTGCTGACTTGCAAAATGATGAATAAAGTCCAATATGTATAATGAAGGTTGATATGATAAGTGGGAGGGTAACCTGGGGAGGGGAATAAGGTGTGCATTTTTACAAGCCATGTATAAATTCTTTGTCTCTCTGTTGGCTCGGCCCTTGAGTCTTTTTGGGCTAGACCTGACTCAAGGCTCGGTACCGAATAAATGCTTTTCCTGCTTAAGAAGGCCTCCGTCTCCTTTGTCTACCACCGAGTCATAATCTCCTAACCCGAATTACACCCAGATGGCTGCTTCAGAATAACACACACAGCCCCGACAGGAATAACACACACAGCCCTGACAGGAATAACACAGGCCTGACAGGAATAACACAAACACACACAGCCCTGACAGGAATAACACACACAGCCCTGACAGGAAAAACACAGCCCTGACAGGAATAACACACACAGCCCTGACAGGAATAACACACACAGCCCCGACAGGAATAACACACACAGCCCTGACAGGAATAACACATACACAGTCCCGACAGGAATAACACACACAGCCCCGACAGGAATAACACACACAGCCCCGACAGGAATAACACAAACACACACAGCCCTGACAGGAATAACACACACAGTCCTGTCAGGAATAACACAGGCCTGACAGGAATAACACACACAGCCCCGACAGGAATAACACACACAGCCCCGACAGGAATAACACAAACACACACAGCCCTGACAGGAATAATACAGGCCTGACAGGAATAACACAAACACACACAGCCCCGACAGGAATAACACACACAGCCCTGACAGGAAAAACACAGCCCTGACAGGAATAACACACACAGCCCTGACAGGAATAACACACACAGTCCTGTCAGGAATAACACAGGCCTGACAGGAATAACACAAACACACACAGCCCTGACAGGAATAACACACACAGCCCTGACAGGAATAACACACACAGCCCCGACAGGAATAATACACACAGCCCTGACAGGAATAACACACACAGCCCTGACAGGAATAACACAGTCCTGACAGGAATAATACACACAGCCCTGACAGGAATAACACACACAACCCTGACAGGAATAACACACAGCCCTGACAGGAATAACACACACAACCCTGACAGGAATAACACACAGTCCTGACAGGAATAACACACACAGCCTTGACAGGAATAACACACACAACCCTGACAGGAATAACACATCCCTGACAGGAATAACACATCCCTGACAGGAATAACACACACAGCCCTGACAGGAAAAACACACACACAGTCCCGACAGGAATAACACACACAGCTTCGACAGGAATAACACACACAGCCCTGACAGGAATAACACACACACAGTCCCGACAGGAATAACACACACAGCCCCGACAGGAATAACACACACAGCCCCGACAGGAATAACACAAACACACACAGCCCTGACAGGAATAACACACACAGTCCTGTCAGGAATAACACAGGCCTGACAGGAATAACACACACAGCCCCGACAGGAATAACACACACAGCCCCGACAGGAATAACACAAACACACACAGCCCTGACAGGAATAACACACACAGTCCTGTCAGGAATAACACAGGCCTGACAGGAATAACACAATCACACACAGCCCTGACAGGAATAACACACACAGCCCTGACAGGAAAAACACAGCCCTGACAGGAATAACACACACAGCCCTGACAGGAATAACACACAGTCCTGTCAGGAATAACACAGCCCTGACAGGAATAACACAAACACACACAGCCCTGACAGGAATAACACACACAGCCCTGACAGGAATAACACACACAGCCCCGACAGGAATAATACACACAGCCCTGACAGGAATAACACACACAGCCCTGACAGGAATAACACAGTCCTGACAGGAAAGAACCCCCTGGACCTTCAGGAAGGGGGACATGACTGATGGCCTGAGCCTGTAGGTTAAGGAAAGATCTGGAAGGGTTTAGAATCCCTGGGGCCCCTCAGGAAGGTGGAAGGGGGGGGGTTGGTTGGAAGCATGGGCCTGTCAGTCAAGGAAAGCTACGGCGTTATTGGTGGAGTGTTTGCAACAATGTTGCTTACCTGGACTATATATGCTGGCGATGGGTGCAGGGTTCTTCCCCCTGCCAACGTGAGAGGTGCATCAAGGTGAGACCCGCCCACCCACCCTTGGATTTCATCAAGTCGTGTCACAGCTGAAGGTTGGCGGTTTCCCTGGACAGCAGTGCTTAATGGAGGTTTGAGCCGCCATCGGGTGAGGCCTGGGGGAGACGGACCTCGCTTGCGGGGACGAGCTCAATGGTTTGGTAATGCCTATTGCATGGAGCGATAGGGCAGTTTGAGTAAGCACTGCAAGGGATGGTATGTATATATGGTTATATATATGGTTTAATAAAGCTGTGGCCCATGCACATTCCAACTGACATATACGTGTTTGTGTTTTATTCAGGTTATTGGGGTATGGGTTAGGAAGGGGTTATTGGGGTATGGGTTAGGAAGGGGTTATTGGGGTATGGGTTGGGAAGGTCTCAGGCTTAAGCAGTCATAATACACACAGCCCTGACAGGAATAACACACACAGCCCTGACAGGAATAACACACAGCGCTGACAGGAATACAACACTAGTGCTGAAACAACGAATCGATTAATCGACAACTAATCGATGATTAAAGTAGTTGTCAACTATTTCCATTATCGATTAATCGGTGTTGATTAATGGTCCTGTGTGCAGCACACACTATTTAGAGTCAGACGGAGTTAAACGTGAATAACCTCAGCTTCGGAGCTGATTGGAGAAGACGCGCCGCTACTTTACTCGGTAAGATTTAGCTCTAGGGTTATGTCAGACACAACCAGTTTGTTTTTATTCCGTTTACAACAGTAGCAGAACTATAAAACAAACAATAGGATACTGCCACTGGGTGAAGGAGTTGTATGCCTGTGTTGTATCCTTACTTGAAGCTGGAGTCCTGTGCCACCACCCCACCCTCCCTGTCACACCCTCTGGTCAGGAACTGCCATGCCCTCCCTTTGGTCTGGTCCCTTTCCCCAAACTCACTCCCACACTCAGATCTAGTCTTTTGCCCATACCCACTCCCTCTCACACTCAGGCCAAGTCACTCCCTTCAACATCCAGTCCCTCCTCCCACTCAAGTTTGTTAAAAAAATTATTTAAGGCTGGTGCCAGACGAGCGCATTTTGTACGGACTGTGCGTCCGTGCAGTACGGACGCTCATTCTGACGGAAGACGCAGTAGTGGCCACACGGTCCGTTTTTGTGACTTTTTTTTTGATGGATGTAGGAGGGAAAATAAATGAAAAAACATTTTGTCCGTCAAAAATTCTGGACGTATAAGGCTAGGGTCAGACGAGCGTGATTTCTACGGACTGTACGTCCGTGCACACGGACGTACGTCAGTACGGAAGACACAGTAGTGGCCACACAGTCCGTTTATTCACTGATGTATTTTTGTAGAAGGGAAAATAAAATAAAAAGCAAAACCATTTTGTCCGTGAAAAATGCTGGACGTATAAATGCAGTCCGTCTGACCACGTTCCATCACTCACACACAAAGCTATGCGGACGTTGCGGACGCATCGCACTTTGTGCGGCCGTTCTAGCGGTTGTACGTTCTTGCCTAACTTGCGTCCGTGGGCCGCGGCCGTTGTGCGTCCGCAGTTCAGTGCGGACGTACTTCGTGTGTCGGGCTCCGATGGGCTTTCTGTCATGCTATCACGGACGTACTTTTAGGCGCAATCACGGACGTGAACACTACGCTCGTCTGACAGCAGCCTTAATGCAGTCCGTCTGACTACGTTCCATCACTCACACACAAAGCTATGCGGACGTGGCGCACTCTGCACGTCCGTTCTAGCGGTTTTACGTTCTTGCCTAACCTGCGTGCGTCTGCCACATCTGTTGTGCTTCCGCACTTCTGTGCGGACGTACTTCGTGTGTGGGGCTCCATTTAACACGATTGTATGCTACGACAGACTTCAAAATGTGCGGCAACACGGACGTGATCAGTGTGCTTGTCTGACACGAGCCTAAAAGGGACACTCTACGCCCCCTGGCCAATTTAGCTTATTAACGCCGATTTCATGCTGACATCATCATCTATGACTTAAGTGCTTGTAGCCACTTTCATTTGAGAAAGCAAACATGGGCTTAAGCTGTGCATGCAGCATCAACCCATCCCTCTGACCAAGCGCTCACATACCTTGATTGTAAAAAGTACGCAAGACACGCAATTTTCGTATGTAGATACGAAATTTACGTGCTCTACGCAAATTGCTTATGAAAAAAGGGGGGGCGTTGTGGTTATTTTTTTTTAACATAAAATTCCTTTTAACCACTTCGCTGCTGAGGACGCGCTCAGCGCGTCCTCAGCATTCCCGCTGGTGTGCTGAGGACGCGCTGAGCGCGTCCTCCCATTGGGGTCAGCGTTCGGCCGGGTTCCGGCCGATCGCTGGCCCCTCCGGTGCGGGCTGACATCCTGGATGTCAGCCCGGCATCCGGAACAGCAGCCGCCAGAATTAGGTGTCATCGCGGGGGCGCGATGACACCTAATTCAGGCGCCCCCCCCGCAAGTGCGGAGGAGGCGCCTGAAAGGGAGGGGGGGAGGTCCTTCGGACCTCTCTCCCTCCCGATCGGCGGCGCACAGGGGGTTAACCCAGGCATCATTTGGAAGGGCACAGCCTGCCCTTCCAAATGATGCCTGGCATTACCCCCTGGGGAGCTGGATCGCGAATCGGCGCTGAAAAGCGCCGGTTCGCGATCCTTTCCCGGAGCTGGCCGACATCTTGGATGTCGGCCAAGCCTCCGGGAACTCCCCCTGAGGACTGGCGTCATCGTGCGTAGCACGATGATGCCAGTCCTGGACTTAACCCTTGACTGCCACCAACGGTGGAGATAGGGAGTTCCAATGAACTCCCTATCTCCCGATCCGTGGCAGCTAGGGGTTAAATTTTGGTATGGTTGGATCGGCCAGAGCATGGCCGTTCCAACGATACCAAACATGAAAGTGAAAAATTTTGTAAAAAAAAATGAAAAATAAAAATAAAGAAAAATTAAAAAAAAAAAAAATAAACACTTTTTTTTTTTTTTTTGGTTTGTTAATGCAGCAATATTGTTCCCATTTCAATTATAATGTGAACAATGATGCTGCACTAACGATTTTTGTATGCGGTGCGTTTGTTAAAAATAGTGTCATTTGGGGGCGGAGCCAACTGCGGAGCATGGCGGACATGTTTTAGTCCGGCTCCAGACCAAGCAGCGAGAAAAACGCGGATATCAACCACCGGGGACCACACATACCCTCTCAGGTACCGCACTATCCCACCGGAGTACATAGCCGTCACGATGGCCACTGCGAAGGGGAAAAAAGCGCCGGGCACGAAGGAGTTTTTCACCCCTAGGCCCAGTAGACGCCGCGAGGATGCAGATCCCCAAGATGGCGGCGGCTCCCCGTCCCACTCTCCAAATTCGGCGACAGGCACCAATGAAGGCGACTTACTGGCGTTCACCACCCGCATGGAAACTTTATTTAAAGATTTCTCGTCCTCACTATCAACGCGCCTAGATGCGGTATCAGCGGACATCCGCAAAGATATACAGGAAATTGGAGACCGGACCTCGCATTTGGAAAATAAAATGTCTGAAATGGCGAATGCTCATAACGATATGGCCACAGCAGTAGAATCTATGGAGGCCAAACTGTTGCAATGCACAAATAAACTGGCGGATCTTGAAGACAGGTCCCGTCGGCATAACCTTAAAATTCGAGGAATCCCAGAAACGATTCACCCCCGAGACCTCATGGCTTATGTAACAGATTTCTTTACGCACCTACTTCCCGGAGTGGCGCACGACACACTACTCATGGACAGAATACATCGCATACCAAAACCGCCGTCTGCCCCTCATAAAGCTTCTAGGGACGTGATTCTTAAGATGCACTACTATAAACCCAGGGAAGACGTCTTACGAGCTATGCGTAAACCAGGGAAATTGGGTTCCCAATACGAACATCTGGAAATTTACCCAGACTTCTCTAAAGCAACGCTGCAACAACGAAGACTGTTTCGCCCGCTAACAACATCTTTACGGGAGGCTGGTATTTTATACAGGTGGGGATTCCCCACTAAGTTAATTATTCTCCGAGAGGATGTTACTACAGTCCTCACATCTCCCACAGAGGGAAGGACAACCCTGGAGTCTTGGGGCCTCAAAATAACCGAGGATGCTCAGGACCGCAGGCCCACAATAAAAAAGGTGACACCGGATTGGCGGCAATGGATGCGCAAGAAAAAGTTACGCTCTTCCAGATCCGCTCCTGATGACGGACATCGTCTTTGTTTTTGACCGGAAATCGCAGGACGGGTAAACCTGGTGGATTAATGTTTGACCTCTTTGTCTCGCTGCTGGTGGCAGAAGGACCTACCCCCCCATTTTTTTACGTTTCTCCCCCTTCTTCGTTAAGGGCACGGACGTCTCCCTGATAGGAGGCCCCGATGGAGAGAACGGCGTTCTGGAACGCACCAAGTTTTGTCGCTATATGGCGATGTTTTGTTTTGGTTTTATCCCCCTTTTTTCCCTTTTCCCACTCCCTGGGGGGTTGCAGTGCCTCTCGATCCTATGGGTCGCGCTCTTGGCTGACAGTTCGGTCTAATCGTCTAAAATATACTCCCCTTTACAAGGTCTGACCATGCCCCACTGCTTCTCGACATACGGGATGAATTTCATTCTCATGTGAGGCCACCCTGGAGATTTAACGAACATATATTAAAACACGAACCGGCGTCTATAGCAATTCAGGATGCATTAACTAACTATTTTAAAGAAAACACGACCGAGGAGGTAGACCCTTTTGTTGTATGGCAAGCTCATAAAGCAGTCATTAGGGGTGTATGCATCCAGTGGGGAGCGCGGCTTAAAAAGCAACACACAGCACATCGATTGGAAATTCTTAGGAACATACAAGACATAGACACCCAGAATAAAATATCCCCGACAACGGAGTTAGCGGACGCATTGGATGATGCCTTACGCTCACTTACGGACTTAGAAGCGGACAGATTTAACTCGACCATGCACAGGATAAAATCGCGGTTCTATGCGTTTCAAAATAAACCGGGCAGATTACTAGCCCGCAGACTAAAACCCCCCCGACCGTACAGGGCATCCCTCACCTCAAAACTAACAGGGGATTAATACATAATCCTTTGGATATTGCTAACGAATTCGCAGACTTTTACGAGAAACTATATAACCTATCAACAGATGATAAGGTGACACAGCCCACACCCAATGCCATCTCTAGCTATCTTCATAAACTACACCTGCCAAAATTATCCTTATCACAAATGACAAAATTAGCTTCTCCAATTTCTTTAGATGAAATTTCTGAAGTGATTAAAGGACTGCAAAAACGAAAAGCCCCGGGCCCTGACGGCCTTAATGGCTATATTACTCGACTTTCACCTCTCATCTCACGCCGCACTTACACTCGATTTTTAACGTTGCCCGAGAACAGGGTACATTTCCGACAGATATGCTACGGGCTCACATAATTACACTCCCTAAACCAGGTAAGACCCCTGACGAATGTCGTAATCTCCGTCCAATTTCACTTCTTAATGTAGACATAAAAATATATGGGAAAATTCTAGCGAACAGACTACAATATATATTACCAACTCTAATTGGTCAGGACCAGGTGGGGTTCATTTCGGGTAGACAAGGACCAGACAGCACAAAAAAGTTGATTAACCTGTTGGAATCCTTGAAACGAGTAGGTGAACCTTGTTTGATACTGTCATTGGATGCAGAGAAAGCCTTTGACAGGGTAAATTGGCTATTTCTTCAAGAGACCCTTAAGATATATGGTTCCCCCCCCCCCCGATGTTGTCAGCAGTAAAAGCCTTGTACGATGCCCCGTCAGCTACAGTTCTGACAGCGGGATTTCGGTCTGACGAATTTGTAATTACAAACGGTACAAGACAGGGGTGCCCACTTTCCCCATTATTATATGCTTTGGTGTTGGAACCACTGGCACAGGCTATCCGACAAAATGATGACGTTAGAGGGATACAGATAGGTCCTACAACATATAAGCAACAACTTTATGCAGACGACATCCTCCTGACGTTAACTGACCCAGAAGTCTCTTTATTGGCCTTATACCGAGAGTTAGAAGCATACAGTGACGTGTCCTTTCATTTAATAAACTTACTTAAAACGCAAGCTTTGCCAATTAATATGTCACAACCATTGCTGGATACTCTTAAAATGCAATATAAATTTGACTGGCGATCTACTTATCTGGTTTATTTAGGACTCAGAATTACGGAAAAACCCGAAGACCTTTTTCAATATAACTACGAACGTGTACTGTCTGAGATAAGATTGCTTATTCATAGATGGAGAATGAAGGAGGTCTCATGGTTGGGTAGAATGGCGGCTGCAAAGATGATTATATTACCAAAACTATTGTATGTGTTCCGCGCTTTACCTCTAAATTTACCCAAACATTATCTAGTCAAGGTTCAATCTGTTTTGACCTCATATGTCTGGAACAACAAAAGACCTAGAGTTCCTCGGAAACTGTTAACTTACAGACACAGAGATGGGGGTTTGAACATGATACATGTGCAACATTATTATTGGGCGTCATGCCTCGCATCTCTGTCGGAATCCTTTCACACACACCCTGCACCGCAATGGCTTACCATTGAGGCAGCATATATGGAAGGACATGATTTACCAACACTACTTTGGGTCCCGGTAAGAGCTAGGCCGAGGATAAGCTCCCCGTTGACTAGTACAGTGTTACATCTTAGGATATGGGATAAAGGGTTCGATTCCTTCACAATGCATCATCCACTCTCTATGGCTACACCCATGGCAGCTTTTAAGTACCTGCTTCCCCAAGGAGATCACACTAGATGGGTTCAATACGGAGTATTAAATATTCATCATTTCTTTGACACGGCCTCCATTCTACCTTTTGAGACAATATGTACTAAATTTAAGGTTTCACCTGCAATGTTCCTATCATATATGCAAATACATTCTTACCTTAAAGCTCAGAAGATCTTTCCTACACTGTCGGCCAAGATTCCATTACTCTCAGAAATTGAACTTTTTTGCTTGGACTCTCAATCTAATACTAAAGCGATCTCGATGTATTATAGGGTGCTCAATACCCCACAAAAATCAGTTATTTGGACATTTCAAAGAAGTTGGGAACGAGAGTTAAAACAATCTTTTACACCGACCCAATGGGCCACGGCGTATATGTTTGCGGTGGGCGCTACTCGATGCGCTACCTTATTGGAGACACAGAGAAAGTTACTTTATAGATGGTACCTCACTCCAGACAGAATTAAAAAATATGCGCCGAATCACTCGGATATGTGCTGGAGATGTTCCCTAGTTCAGGGTTCTATGAGTCACATTTGGTGGGATTGCCCCAAAATAAATGCATTATGGAAGGACATTTCGATTCTGGCGACTGAAGTCCTGGGCACGTTGATTCCCCACAAACCGGAGATTTTATTACTGGGTATGATTAACCTCCCAAAACTTCACAGAAGGATGTTGTTTATTCTCATCTCCACAACCTCGTTGCTCATTGCACGTAATTGGAAGACCACATTAGTACCTACCAAAAAACAAGTTATTGACTTATTAGACCAGTATCGTGGATTTGACTCAAGGATTGTGGCATCGGAAGAGATACATCCACCCAAATCGGATCCCTGGACACTTTGGGACATTCAAAAAATTTATGAAGCCTGCGGGTTATGATCGATCTATTGACCCTGATACACAACTTTTACTTCAGTTGGGTTCTATGACGGCTGCAACCCCCCCCCCTCCCCCCCCACTGTTTATTTTTCAGTAGTAATGATTTCTTATGCAATTACATAATGTTTATCCTCTACTTCAAAGTAACTTTGTATTTTGGCAAACTTTATAATAAAAATTTATGTTTCAAAAAAAAAAAAATAGTGTCATTTTCCCCAAAAAAAAATGTAACGAGACCCCATCTCTAATTTTTTTAACAAGCGCACCCCATACAAAATATAACCGCAATTGCTCGCATGTTAAAATGTGGAAAAAAACACTTTACACGTTGTAAATTATTGAAAATACATATTTTATTGCATTTTTTGTTATAATATACAGACATGACATAACGTATACATATAATAATGACATATTATGAATCTACCGAGTCTGACGGAAAGAACGATATATAATATAAACAAAACCATACGGCGCATAAAACAGTGAGCAGTTGGTTAAATGAACAACTGGTTAATAGAAGTAAAATGTGAAAGGTGTCCTTTAAGGTATAAAAAGTGTCCTTTAAAATGCAAGAAATGTCCTTTAAAATACCAAACAGATGAGGTAAAAGAGTACAAAAAAATCTTTTTTTAAAAAAATATATTATTAAGTCAATTTGTGCAAAAAAAGTGCAATGGTTTAATACTCAAAGAGTGTTGTTGATTGAAGTCAAGTGCAACAATCTTCTCTGTGGTGTAGATATCAAATCTTCTCTTTAAAGGTGTCCCTCAGAGAAAAATAAAGGCAATAATAGTGCAGATGGTCATACTGGGATGAAGTAATTTAATAAAATGAATATATCACTCACATTTATTAGAGCCTAAGGGAAATCCAGGCTCAAGGAAAATAGCTTGCGGCCAAATATAGGGTGGCACGTCC
>RXON01004908.1:0-35769 GCA_009667805.1 Leptobrachium leishanense
AGCATCTCTATACACAACCCCATCAGCATCTCTATACACAACCTCACAGCATCTCTATACACAGCCTCACAGCATCTCTATACACAACCCCATCAGCATCTCTATACACAAATAGCATCTCTATACACAACCCCATCAGCAACTCTATACACAAAACAGCATCTCTATAGACAACCCCATCAGCATCTCTATACACAAACAGCATCTCTATACACAACCCATCAGCATCTCTAAACACAGCCTCACAGCATCTCTATACACAGCCTCACAGCATCTCTATACACAACCCATCAGCATCTCTATACATAAACAGCATCTCTATACACAGCATCTCTATACACAGCCACACAACATTTCTATACACAACCTCACAGTATCTCTATACACAACCCCATCGCATCTCTATACACAGCCTCACAGCATCTCTATACACAACATCTCTATACACAACCCCATCAGCATCTCTATATACAAACAGGATCTCTATACACAACCCTATCAGCATCTCTATACACAAACAGCATCTCTATACACAACCCCATCAGCATCTCTATACACAACCTCACAGCATCTCTATACACAGCCTCACACCATCTCTATACACAACCCCATCAGCATCTCTATACACAAACAGCATCTCTATACACAACCCCATCAGCATCTCTATACACAAACAGCATCTCTATACACAACCCCATCAGCATCTCTACACAAAAACAGCATCTCTATACACAACCCCATCAGCATCTCTATAACACAAACCCATCAGCATCTCTATACACAAACAGCATCTCTATACACAACCCCATAAGCATCTCTATACACAGCATCTCCGCCGGGGGTCCCGCAAAGTTGATGACGTGTGGGACACGTCCTCCTCAGCATACAGCGGGAGTAACTGAGGACGTGTCCCACACGTCGTCAGCAGTGAAGGGGTTAAAAACTTCCTTTTTTTAACTTTTTGTCCTTGTTTACTGTCCCACAGGGCACTACCCAGACCCGGACATTGTTTTAAATGTGTCTATACATCCTAGAAATCCGCCACTTTACGGGCAGGTTATGGGGACCTCCTAGGCACGATATTTGAAGGAATTTTTTGTTTTCATTTTTAACCCTTATTTCATGGAAAACTCACTGTTCCTTTAAAAAGTTTTTTTTTTACTTTTTGTCCTTGTTTCCTGTCCCCCAGGGCACTACCGGACCCCATACACCTTTTATGGCAAATATCTAGCATATATGCCCTCTTGGAGGGCACTCTAAAAATCTAATTTTGAGTCCCATTGACTTGCATTGAGTTCGAGATCGAACTTCTGAAAAGTTCGAGTTCGAATGCAAACCGAACTCGGGGGTGTTCGGCTCATCCCTAGCCACAACCTATTCTGCTGGTCTTTAGACAAGCCGGGTGTATAACTAACTAGCAACCAGAAAAAAACAGAAATACATACAGGGTTATCCAAAGAGATCCGAATTGCTTGAGAAAGGTAACCGAATGCTGAAAATCAGCGTTCGGTTACCTTTCCTGACCATTCGGCTATCCAGAGAGCAGGCAATTCGCCAAATCCTAGCAAATTGCCTGAACATACGGTGCCTGTTCGGTCCCTGTTCGAGGGCAGTGAAAACCCCATGAAAAAGCACTGCTTCGGCTATTCAGAGAACACAAACCAGCAGTGAAAGGTTCCCCTAATGCCCTGCCATTCGGTGATTTCATGCGGCAAATTTATTGAGGAGAATCCCATAGGCTTCAATGTTAAAAATATTCCCGTTTTAATTCAATATCTAATAAACCGCTCATTATAAAATTCTGCAGTAAAGAATCTCTTTATTTATAGATTTTTTAGGATACTTTAAGCATTTTTCAGATTATTTTTTTTTTTTAAAAGTCTGATCTTTTTTAATTTTTTTTTCAGTTTACTTATTTTTTTGTAACAGCCCTTTTTATTATCATTCCCTGGACCTCCTGTGTAAATTTCAGACATTTTCGCTCAGTAGTTTCTTTGCAAACAGAGTTTCAATTTCACATTCATACAAACGGTTTTGCTAATTTATTCACCTCCCTCGTCTGCTGTCTCAGCTGCTTCAGCTGGGTGTATTCGACTCCTGCTCGGGCTTTTCGAAGAGTTTATCCAGATGTTTTTGTGGCTTTTCAGCTTGCATTCGGTGGGTTTTGCGGTTAGTTTTCGGTGGGTTTACGGCAGCTTTTCCCTGCAATTCGGGGACCCTGTGGTGCTTGCTGAATACACTGCAGGGTCACCGAAATGACAAGGACAAAGATGCAGACTTTTACACACAGCAGCCTGTTTAAAGACAAATACATGTATTTACACACACAGCCATACATTCACATACATAACTATATATCCCCTACACCCTGGGGGTATGTAGCACTAAAACTCACAGTAATGTGCAATGTGTGTGAGCATATCAGAATCCACAGCAATAAAACACCCAGCAAAGTGCAGGTGTGTGTGAGCATATCAGAATCCACAGCAATAAAACACCCAGCAAAGTGCAGGTGTGTGTGAGCATATCAGAATCCACAGCAATAAAACCCACCAGCAAAGTGCAGTGTGTGTGAGCATATCAGAATCCACAGCAATAAAACCCCCAGGAATGAGGGTTATGGTCAGATATGGGGATAGGAATGAGGGTTATGATCAGATATGGGGATAGGAATGAGGGTTAGCATTTAGGGTTAGATTGATGCCTGCATGCTGATGGTAAATTCTCCACATTAAATAAAGAGCTGATAGACACTCATAGGTTTCCTATTATCTGTGTTTATGTTTCTATCCAGATGCACCTGTAGATATATGAATAAACACACATGCAGCATGCACCTGGAAGAGGGGGTGTTTATGTCTGTTGTGAGTGGCACAGGGCAGCGCATTGGCCCATGCATCCCTGTAGCAGCCCTGGGATCCTTACTGGCCTTGGCCCCTGTAGGCAGTGACAGGCAGAGCGGACCAAGTCGAGCAAGGAGAGTGCGGCGAAGAAGACTGCCCTGCTGCTGGCCCCCGCATATGGAGTGAGGCTCGTATACCCTATCCTGTGCAGGCAGCTGCGGAGGAAGGAGTGGGCCCCTGCCAAACACACACCCAGCAGCAACACGCCGGGGCCAGCAGCGCTCCTGCCCGCAGCTCGCTGGCCATCAATGTGGAATTCTACCGGCATCTGCTGGAGCTCTGGAAGATCCTGTTCCCGAGGCTGGTGAGCCGGGAGCTGGGGCTGCTCACCTTGCACTCCGCGCGGCACCTCTCTCCCCTCCGCACAGCATGTGTGTTGGAGCGCTGGGAGGAAGTGACATTATAGGATCTCTTCCTCCCAGCGCCGCAGCGCACAGTAGCAGGCTGCAGGATGGGGATGCCTTCAAAAGGCAGCGCTCGGCGCTCAGACAGAGCGTCCCGTAGATTACAGTGAGTGGCGGGTCGGCAGCCCCCTGGAAAGTGCCGCTGGTAGGTGCCAGTACTCAGCCGGTAGGTGCCGCTGCCTTTATGTGCAACCCACTGCCTGTATGAATATATATGTATTGTGATTCAAATACGTACTGTAGTTAATATGCATTAGTTTGAAAAGCATGTGCTAATACAGATGGGCTATGGTTCCCCCTTCCCCCTCCCTTTGAATGCATGTCATTAAGCCTCGTCAAAATCTACCTAACCTTTGGTTGTAATCATCGCTCTACTAAATAGTTTTGGGCCTGAGGCCCTTCATCTTCCTCCCCTTTCCCTCACTGAGGGTGTATTGTGGTCATAGGCGACTCTACAGGGGGGCAAGGGGGGGCAATTGCCCCCCCTAGGTTATTCCTTGCCCCCCATGTGCCCCCCCACCAAAAATCAGCTTCCAGCTTATCACACTTCTTCGGACCAGTGTATCTCCGTCCCTGTGCATCATATATGGACGATCTAGGTGTCATTGGAAAGAGCAGATTCTGGCCTTTCCAATGATACCCTACATGACCATATTTCGTTTGAAATAAAAGTCAAAAACATTAAATAATAACAGGCACTTAAACTTAAGCATTTTCACAGGGTTGAAATGTGTCAGCAGTGAAGTGGTTAATGTTCAGACTATACATTACATTGTGTATTACATTAGTTTTTGCCTTGGTTTAGTTGTATATTAAGGGTTAATGGGTAGGCTTCATCCCTCACATTATACATTTTATTTTTTCCTTGATTAATGGCATTTTAGGGGTTAATGTGTTAGCTATATGCCTCACAGTGTATTCATTTCATGTTTTACCTTGATCAATGGCATTTTAGGGGTTAATGAGTAGGCTAAATGCCACATTGTTTATTATTTTTATTGTATTTCCCTGGGTTTATGGCATTTCAGGGGTTATTATGGAAGTTAGAATCTAAAGGGTCTAATCATCTTTAGATCCTCTGCTATTTGTCACATTTCGGGTATTTATTTCGCCGAAAATAAAGTGAATTCCCTATTTAGCGAATGGTCACTGTAATTTGCTAAAAGTGGAATCGCTGAAGGAGCAATCAGACATTCAGCGAAAACTGCCGAACTGCAGCAAATAAAGTATCATGTTAGTACAATAAAAAGGCATCATTACATCACATTACTCTGGGCTTTTGGAATCTTATTTATATATACTTATTTAGGGCACTATTACCTGGTGTGAGTTAACCCTTGCGTCGGCATGGTTTTGCGTTAGCGCCAGGTTAATCGAGTCTAGCGCCTGACCAACAGATCTTTTGCCTCTCGCTACAAACGGGAAAAATCACTTAGCGCATTGCTATTAGCGATTTGTAGCTCAAGCTTACTGTACTTTCCGCGTCCTTTACTTAACATGGGGAGCGCTAGAGATCTCTAGCGCTTTTGCAGCTAGCAGATCAATTGGTGCCAGCGCTAATTTTTTGAGGGGCGCTAATTGCACCATTTTGATTTTACCTACTGCTTAACCCTGGTGCTAACTCCAAAAAAAACAGATCTTCGACCAAAATTAACAGGCAATTGAAAGGAATGCAGCACAGGTGTTCTCTTGGCCCCATACACTATAGCAATGGATCTGGTCCACATTGTCGTTGCTGTTGCAGTCGGCTCTATATAAAAAGTATCCTTTATCCACATATATCCTAATTCTAATATATTGCCTAATTTTAAACATTTTATGCTGGGGTTATTCATAGTATGGAAGCGGTTGATTATTAGGGTGACTGTGTGGACCATGTTTAAAGGGACATGTGAATAAGTCTTGCCCTGAAACATGTATTATTTATATGCTGCAGCAGGGAAATTTTTGTCGCTCACCTGGCCTTCCTTTTGGATCTATTAAATGCAGTGTAATGATTCTACCTGCTGTTGGGTGGCATTTATCATGCAATGCCCATCAGCCTTAATATATGTGTGCATCAAACCATGGATGATACGGCCACCTTGGATGATTTTAATAATGCAGGGGTGTGAGGTTATTCACTGGATGTGTTCATATTCAAGCTTGTGAGGGCGGGGGATAGGTATGGCCCGGCACTGGAAAAAAAAACGTTCTATCCTGTACACAACCGCATTAGCGCTGGGTCTCAGCCCGGGTCTTAGAGTTTTCCTAGCGTGTGCCAAACGACCTTGTTCATGGACTACTGCAGACAAGGTGATCTGTTCGTGGGTCGTCAGGCACTATGTTTTAGCAACTCGCCCTAAATGTTTCCTTTAGCGATGGCGTTTTATCTCACACAGGTGATTGGGCCCTTAGTTTTATTCAGTGATATGATTTAGTGGTGAAAATTATTAGTGCCCCCCCAGTTTTGACTGCGGTATCTTCTGTGCCCCCCCTAAATATTGTTCCTAGAGTCGCCACTGATTGTGGTGGTGATAAAAACAAAGTAATGTGGCATTTACAGTCTTTTCCTACATACTCCAGGTTGTGAAAGTCGTAATCATTGTGAAAGTCTTAATAATCAGTGCAGGGAAGAATAAAAATAAAAGTCATACAGTATCTCATATTTGTGGAGTCAGCTGCCTCTCCAGACCTCTTGGTGGTATATCCCTTTTCCACCTTGTAAGTCAGTATAAAAGAATGTTTTCTTGCAAACATATACAGGGTTATTCAGAGAGCGTGAAAAGCAGGAGAATGACTGGAGAATGAAAAATTCTAGGTCAAAATAGCCGATTTGGAAAGTGAGATGAAAGAGAGAATTTTTCTGGTTTGGCTATTTCAACCTAGAATTTTTCATTCTCCAGTCATTCTCCAGTCATTCTCCTGCTTTTCACACTCTCTGAATAACCCTGAGGAGCAGAAGGAGGATTTACCCGAGCTGCTTATCCCGCAGCCGTTGACCCCATCCGACCCCCTGGACTTTGTTCCCACACCCGCTTACCCAGCAGAAGAGCTGGCAATGGGGCAGAGTGCCGCTGGCCTCTGCCCACCCTCCCTCGTCTGTCCCGAGGAGCAGAAGGAGGATTACCCCGAACTGCTTACCCCGCAGCCGTTGACCCCATCCAACCGCCTGGACGTCGTTCCTGCGCCCGCTTCCCCAGCAGAAGAGCTGGCAACCGGACAGAGTGCCGCCGGCCTCTGCCCAACCTTCACCCCCTGCCTCGGGGAACAGAAAGAGGATACACCCGGGCTGCTTATTCCACAGCCACTGACCCCACCGGAGATGGAGGACGCCATTCTCCTGCCCGGGGACCCTTCCTCGGCCTTGAACCCCCCAGCCGACGTGCTGGCAATGGGGCAGAGCCTGTTTCAACTCTACCCATCTCCACACCCCTTTGGCCCAGAGGCCCCATGCAGCCACTGTTTTTTCCAACGGCTGACCAGGGCACTCGGGGCGCGTGCATTTAGCACCCGTTTTTCCCGGGTGCGCGATACCTCCGGAGGTCAGGGGCAGATCCAGGGGGGGCAACGGGGCAATTGCCCCCCCGAGATTTGGCCCGGGGGTTGAGGGACCCAGATGCCGGGCAGCGCGAGAGCGCCTGCCCGATCTTGAACAGTCCGTCCTGTGAAGTGGATGCGGCTGTGTGCGTGCGCAGCCGGTCACGTGGTCCGGCTAATCAGGTGGTACTGAGTCTCTGTACCATCTGACTGGCCGGACCGCGTGACCGGCTGCGCACGCACACAGCCGCATCCACTTCACAGGACGGACTGTTCAAGATCGGGCAGGCGCTCCCGCGCTGCCCGGCATCTGGGTCCCTCAACCCCCTGCCGGAGCTGGGGCAACAATCCAGGTGAGAGCTGGGGCAAATCCATGACCTGGGGGCAAATCCATGTGTGACCTGGGGGCAAATCCATGAGCTGGGGGCAAATCCATGTGTGACCTGGGGGCAAATCCATGTGTGACCTGGGGGCAAATCCATGTGTGACCTGGGGGCAAATCCATGTGTGACCTGGGGGCAAATCCATGAGCTGGGGCAAATCCATGAGCTGGGGCAAATCCATGTGCTGGGGCAAATCCATGAGCTGGGGCAAATCCATGAGCTGGGGGGCAAATCCATGAGCTGGGCAAATACATGAGCTGGGCAAATCCATGAGCTGGGGGCAAATCCATGATCTGGGGGCAAATCCATGAGCTGGGGGCAAATCCATGAGCTGGGGCAAATCCATGAGCTGGGGCAAATCCATGTGCTGGGGCAAATCCATGAGCTGGGGCAAATCCATGTGCTGGGGCAAATCCATGACCTGGGGGCAAATCCATGAGCTGGGGCAAATCCATGAGCTGGGGCAAATCCATGTGCTGGGGCAAATCCATGAGCTGGGGCAAATCCATGAGCTGGGGCAAATCCATGAGCTGGGGGGCAAATCCATGAGCTGGGCAAATACATGAGCTGGGCAAATCCATGAGCTGGGGGCAAATCCATGAGCTGGGGGCAAATCCATGACCTGGGGGCAAATACATGACCTGGGGGCAAATACATGAGCTGGGCAAATACATGAGCTGGGCAAATCCATGACCTGGGGACAAATCCATGAGCTGGGCAAATCCATGTGCTGGGCAAATCCATGACCTGGGGGCAAATCCATGAGCTGGGCAAATCCATGACCTGGGGGCAAATCCATGAGCTGGGGGCAAATCCATGTGCTGGGCAAATCCATGACCTGGGGGCAAATCCATGAGCTGGGCAAATCCATGACCTGGGGGCAAATACATGAGCTGGGCAAATACATGAGCTGGGCAAATCCATGACCTGGGGGCAAATCCATGAGCTGGGCAAATCCATGTGCTGGGCAAATCCATGACCTGGGGGCAAATCCATGAGCTGGGCAAATCCATGACCTGGGGGCAAATCCATGAGCTGGGGGCAAATCCATGTGCTGGGCAAATCCATGACCTGGGGGCAAATCCATGAGCTGGGCAAATCCATGACCTGGGGGCAAATACATGAGCTGGGCAAATACATGAGCTGGGCAAATCCATGACCTGGGGGCAAATCCATGAGCTGGGAAAATCCATGTGCTGGGCAAATCCATGACCTGGGGGCAAATACATGAGCTGGGCAAATCCATGACCTGGGGGCAAATCCATGAGCTGGGGGCAAATCCATGAGCTGGGGGCAAATCCATGTGCTGGGCAAATCCATGACCTGGGGGCAAATCCATGAGCTGGGCAAATCCATGACCTGGGGGCAAATCCATGAGCTGGGCAAATCCTTGAGCTGGGGGCAAATCCATGTGTGAGCTGGGGGCTCTCTGCTCCTCTAGATTGTAAAATCCGGGGTGCCCTCTGCTCCTCTAGATTGTAAAATCCGGGGTGCCCTCTGCTCCTCTAGATTGTAAACTCCTGGGTGTCCTCTGCTCCTCTAGATTGTAAGCTCCTGGTGCCCTCTGCTCCTCTAGATTGTAAGCTCCTGGGTGCCCTCTGCTCCTCTAGATTGTAAGCTCCTGTGAGCCGGGCCCTCTGCTCCTCTAGATTGTAAGCTCCTGTGAGCCGGGCCCTCTGTAAATTCTCGTGAGTCGGGCTCTCTGCTAAAACACCTTATTTTCTGTAAGTGCCCCTCCCGAGACTAGTCTCTGGATCCGCCCCTGCCGGAGGTGGTACAGGTGGTACCCCTCCCCGACCACAGGACCCTTATTCCGGAGGGGGTACCCCCAAAGACTTGTACCCCCAACACGCCAGGCACTGCCGCGAGGACAAATGGAGAAGCCTGTTGGCTCGCCTCCTTCCCACAGACTATGGGCCACAAAGACTGCTCCGACTTCCCCGAGTTGACCCGTGTGGGTCCAAACGTCTCCGTCGGACTCTAGAAGGGGGAGAAATGTCACGGAACGGACATGAGAGCTCTTTTCAGCGAGCCACAGGGCTAAAGACTGAACCCTTTTTAAAGACCATTTTTCCTGTTTTCGTTTTCGTTTTGCGTGTGAGCCTATGGACCTCTTATTTTATTGCTAGATGTGGTTTTATTGGTGTAATGTAATAAAAATGTACCCTGTATGATGTGACTGTAAAAGTATGAAAGAAACCGTTTGTATGTGTTTTTCCCCGTCGCCATTTTGCTCATCCCAGCATGGTTTCACAGAACAAAGGATCTCATGCCCCAAGATGGAGGATGCAGTGGGCCAGAGGATTAGAGGCTTTTCCAAAACCTCATCTGCCTAATCCCCTGGACAATGGGGGAGCCTGAAAGGGCAAGATAGAGGATACAGCAAACCAGCTGATTGGAGGCTTTTCCAAGACCTCATCTGCCTAATCCCTGGACAATGGGAAGGCTGAAAGGGACCTGATAGGGAACAGGAGGCTGGGAAAGGAGCCAATCAGTGCTGGTTGTGTGGGTGGGGGAGTTGGTAATCTGTTTGTGTGAAGTTGTATAAATGACCCTGTTGAAACCCATAAAATTCAGTTCACTGTTTTAAAGCATACAGCCACGTCTGGTGTCTTCATTTCAGAGCTACAATCACTATTGCAGGAGACACTCAGTGGTCTCCTGCATCACCACTCAACCCAGGAACAGGATCCCCAAGGCAACACCGCACCATCTCTCCAGACGCCGGACCAACGCCATTTCATCCTCCAGGCCGCTCGAGACGCCGAGTGCCGTGCCACTCGGTAGTCGGGCCGGACGCCATCAAAGGGGGGGGGGTCAGATAGAGCAGGACCGCAGGCGGACTTCCATCCCGTCACAGTGACTTTAACGCTACTCTTTGCCCCCCCACTTGACAGAGCAGGGTCCCACGACACTCTATCCCCATCCACACCCTCCTCCCAAGACAGACAATTCTATGGTTTTGTGCAGGCCTTGGGCCTCATTGAGGTGCGGAGAGTTCACACTCACTGAACCTCACTCTCTCCCCCTCTCCCTTACTCTCCTATTACTTCTGTTCGCCAGGGATGTCTCTCCTAACCCTGGCTTTATCCTCTCTTCTCATTCTGCTTCCAGGAATCCTGCCAACCCTATACATCAGGGCTCAAAATTTCAGGTCCTGAGCTACTAGCTAGGCCTTATAGGTTACTCGCCATCAATTAATCTACCTAACCCAGTCCCATACTGCACATTTTCTTTGCAGTGATAGGGTCACAGCTCTATGTAAAGATCCTCATTTAATCCTCATTCCCCCTCCTTAATCCTCATTTCTCCCCCTCCTTTTATCCTCATTTCTCTCCCCCTTATTTTATGTTCTCTTCCCTCATTTTATGTTTTCCCCCCTCATTTTATGCTAATTTCTCCCCTCATTTTATGCTCATTTCTTCCCCTAATTTTATTCTCATTCTCCCTCATTTTATGCTCATTTCCCCCCTCATTTTATGCTAATTTCCCCCTCATTTTTGATCATTCCTCCTCATTTTATGCTCATTCCTCCTCATTTTATGCCGATTTCTCCCTCATTTTATGCTCATTTCCCCATTTTATGCTCATTTCATGCTCATTTCCCCTCATTTTATGCTCATTCTCCCCCTCATTTTATGCTCATTTCTCCCTCATTTTATGCTCATTTCATGCTCATTTCCCCTCATTTTATGCTCATTTCTCCCTCATTTTATGCTCATTTCCCCTCATTTTATGCTCATTTCTCCCCTCATTTTATGCTCATTTCTCCCCTCATTTTATGCTCATTTCTCCCTCATTTTATGCTCATTTCTCCCTCATTTTATGCTCATTTCTTCCCCTAATTTTATTCTCATTCTCCCTCATTTTATGCTCATTTCCCCTCATTTTATGCTCATTTCTCCCCTCATTTTATGCTCATTTCTCCCCTCATTTTATGCTCATTTCCCCCCTCATTTTATGCTCATTTCCCCCTCTCACTTTATGTTCATTCTCCCTCATTAATGTAAATATTATCTTAACTTGACCCTGGGACTGGGAGCCAGCATGGTGTCTACCTTCCTCTGCGAGTCCGCAGCTGCACATGAAGATGCACGGAGAGCTGGCAGGAAGTGATGTTATATGATCACTTCCTCCCAGCTCCCTGCAGAGTAATGTGACAGGCTGCGGCTGGGAGAAAGCAAGGTGCTGCGGCTGTGCCACCGAGAATGGTGGAGTTCGGAGGTGCGGCCACTGAATCAATGCATTGATTCAGCATTGCGGATGGCAGCATCGTGCTGCCGATTCTCTTTGACAGCCTGGTTACTGCTAGTGTCGGCATGGAGCCGACGCTAGCACCTGAAAGGGAATGCCAGTGTTGGCACCATGCCGACGCTAGCATTCTATTCACACCTCAATTTTTACTCGCTCTTTCCCAATTTCTACTAGCAAATTGCGAGAGGGCGAGTGGAAATTTTGACCCCTGCTATACATATTCCCTCCCTTCCCTCCGCTGCTCTCCCACTATAATGCGCCCTCTGGAATGCCTGTTCTGCCTGCGGCCTCACCAAATCTTCCTTTATTCACAATCTTTTTATTTCTCGTTCTCTCCATCTCCTAGCTCTCACAGAAACCTGTCTCCCACCTTCCGACACTGCTACCCCAGCTTCCCAATCCTACGGTGGCCTCCTGCTGTCCCACACACTGAGATCTGGGGGTCGCAGGGGTGTGGGCGTGGGATTTCTACTCTCTCCAACTGTTACGATCCCCAACAGGAGGGGTAATTGATCCTTGCATGCAGCACACTATCATTTCCCTCTGATCCTTATAAGTGGTCGGTCTATATATATATATATATATATATTAATGTAGATTAGGTCGGCCGTGTAAAAGGTATCACTACAGACTGCTATACTCGTGATTTATATATATATATATATATATATATATCGACACGGGATACCAGCACTCCAACTAAACGAAAAAGATGCCTGGGTGCCAAAATCCAACTAGTATAATATAATCAGCGAAAAACTGGATGCACTCCGGGTCTTCAATAAAACAAAAAAGTTTATTGGTAAATCATATTAAAAGACGACGTTTCGGCCTCACATCAGGCCTTCATCAAGGACAACAAATATACTATTTATATGTGCATCATTTGTATAACACATAAACCACTCACCAATGCTTCTGTGACGGCGCCCAAGGAGACACCTGCCATGATTAGATAATTGAAAACCACCTGAATAATGGATGGTTGTTCAGTCCAAACTTAACGATTAAGTTTGGACTGAACAGCCATCCATTATTCAGGTGGTTTTCAATTATCTAATCATGGCGGGCGTCTCCTTGGGCGCCGTGAACAGAAGCATTGGTGAGTGGTTTGTGTTATACTATTTATATGTGCATCATTTGTATATTTATTGTCCTTAATGAAGGTCTGATGTGAGGCCGAAACGTGATCTTTTAATATGATTTACCAATAAACTTTTTTGTTTTATTGAAGACCCGGAGTGCATCCAGTTTTTCGCTGATTATATATATATATCCCTATGCTGAAACTTGTGCAACCAAGCGTGGGAAAATATAGCAAAACCAGGGGTTACGATACCAGGGAATATTGGACGACTTAGGCCAGGGGTCAGTACGTAAGAGAATTTTAGAAGCCGTTAGCCATGGGTCAGTACGCCAAAGAATGTCGGAAGCCGTTTGCCAGGGGTCAGTATGCCAGAGAATGTCAGAAGCCGTTTGCCAGGGGTCAGTATGCCAGAGAATGTCGGAAGCCGTTTGCCAGGGGTCAATATACCAGAGAATATACAAAATCAACAAGAGTAGCTCTAAGGGATGTGAAACCACGTTAGGGAAATGTATGACTGCATTGCCTGTGGTTTTAAACCTGGCGGGACTGCATCATCACGCCTGGCTCTGCCCTGGCGTCTCACGTGACCGCTGGGATTCCCCTCTTCACTTGGCGCCTGACCAGCGAGCACAAGGATGATGCTGCCGGGCACCGGAAAACCATAGTGCGGTACGTAACACCAACTTGTGCTTTCCAACCTATTCCTCCCATACCCTCCTATTCCCCTCCTTTGAAGTCCATGCCATCCGCCTCTTCCACCCCACACCCCTACATATTGCAGTAATCTACCGCCCCCAGATCTCTCGAACCCTTTCTGGACCATTTTTTAGCCTGGCTCCCTCACTTTCTCTCATCTGACATTCCATCTCTCATCCTTGCTAATTTTAACATCCCCATAGATACTCCCACCAACGCCCTCACCTCCAAACTGTTCTCTAGACTTGTGCACTGATTTTTTTCTCAGTTCGATTCGGTTCGTTCGGATTTTGTAAATTTTTGTTTCGGCTCGTTTCGGCTGATTTCCGTTTCGTTCGGTTCGTTTTTCGTATCGACTTTTTTTTCGTGATTTTGGAAATTTTCGTGTTTTTCAGAACGTCTGTTCTCCTCGTTTCAAAGTGTCTATTCGTTTTGACGTAAACTAATGGTTTTTCGGATCCGATATTTCTGTCGATACGATAATTCTGTCGCTACGATAATTCTGCCATTGAGATTTCTCATGTTTTACAAGAAGGATACATTGAGATTTCTCAGGTTTCCCGGGAAGGATACATTGAGATTTCTCATGTTTTACAAGAAGGATACATTGAGATTTCTCTGGTTTTCCAGGAAGGATACATTGAGATGGGAATGATACAAAATTACAGAATCAGCGATATAACCGAAAAATACGTTGTCCGAAATTACTGAAATGGAGCCGAAATCACGAATGGAGCCGAAATCACGAATGGAACAAAAATGATTTTTGATTTTACACATTTCTAGTCCATTCGAAAATTCCGAAAAGTTTTTGTTTCGGTTCGGAAATTTGTTCGGATCTGCCGTTTTCGGATCCGAAAATTTTCAGAAAATCGGCCGAATCCGAATGCACGAATCGGGAAATTTCGTGAAAATTCCGAAACGCCCATCCCTACTGTTCTCTATCACCACCTCCTTGGGTCTCACACAGTGGTCCAATTCTGCTACCCACCAAGCTGGCAACACCTTATTTTCTCCAGCCTCTCTACAATCTCCAACTTCTCTAACACACCTCTCCCCTTCTCCGATCAACACCTCCTTTCATGGAAACATCTACTGCCACCAACCCAGCCTCCTACTTCTATTCCCACCCCTCTTCTACCTCGAAGGCACCTTGGTGCCCTGAATCCTGAGATCCTCTCCACCACTACCCATCCACTTCTCCTTCTGTTCGCAAAATCTAACTGCACTGATCAAGCCACTGACATATACGACTCCGCCCTCTCCACATCATTTGACGAACTCGCTCCTACCACTCTTCGTCCTAAACGCAGGCCAAACCGCCAACCATGGCACACTAAATACACTCGATATCTTTGCTGATGTTCCAGAGCAGCTGAACGCAGTTAGAGGAAGTCTCACACTTCAACTGACTTCCTCCACTACAAATTCATGCTCCGTTCCTACAGTCTCACTTTATCCTTCACTAAACAAACTACTCATCCCTTATCTCATCCTTCTCCCATGATTCCAGACGTCTGTTTCATACTTTCAATCTGTTAACGCGCCCCGCTTCCACTCATCCCTCTACAGGCCTAACTGCTGTCAGCATTGCTAACTTCTTCACCGATAAGATCACCAAACTTAGGCTAGATATTTCTTCATTGCCCTCCTCCTTTAACCATTCTACCCCACCGACTCCCTCATTCCCTGCCCCCTCTTCTACTATCAGGGTTATTCAAAGAGATCCGAATTGTGGCGAAAGGTAACCGAACAGTGAAATTCAGCGTACAGTTACCTTTCCTGGCCATTCGGCTATTCAGAGAGCAGGCAGTTCGCCAAATCTTGGCGAATTGCCTGCACATATGGTGCCTGTTCCTTGCCTGTTCGAGGGCAGTGAAATCCCCATAGAGAATCAATGCTTCGTCTATTCAGAGAACGAAAACCAGCAGTGAAAAGTTGCCAAATTGCCCTGCTGTTCGGTGGTTTCATTCGACAGGTTTATTCAGGCGATTCCCATAGGCTTCAATGTTAAACATAGTCCCGTTTTAATCCAAAATCTAATAAACCATTGATCATAATATTCTGCATTAAAAAGTCTCTTTATGTATAGAAATTTTAGGATCTTTTAGGCATTTGTCGGTGTTTTTTAGCAGAATTTTTTCCCCTTTTTTTAAAATCGTTTTTTTTGTTATTTATAGCAATTGTTGGGGTTGGCCTCAAATGAAACACAAGCAAAGAGACAGCGCTCTTTTCCCCACACACCACATTGCTAGAGGAAGGCACAGGTCTAGTCCCGAAACGCGTCCAGTGAAACCCCCCCCCCTGATTTAACATTATGTATTGCAAATAAACCCTTGAAATTTTTACACTTGGGCCTCAGTTTTTATTCCTAATACCCTCCAGATTGTGTAAATTGCTCCACAGCAGCACTTTAAAGTTTTTATTTTTATCTACATTTTGTTCCCACCTCCCTAAATTCCCTCTCGGTGGAATACAAACGCAGAAGAAAGAAAGCGGCAAGCGTTCCAGGCGAGAGAGGTGAGGTACACACCGAACTAAATGGTACTATCTGCTTACAAGCTGAGCCTGAGACAACCGAGGCTCCAACATTGGTGAGTGAGACTGAGTAGCCATCAATTGACTGCCACTTTTACCTAATGTGTTACGCTATGGGAGCGCTGTCTCTTTGCTTGTGTCTCATTTGAGGCCAACCGCAGGACAAAGAAGGGATACACCACCCTATATCTGGTGTGAGGCGCTTCAACCCAGAGCCAGGGACACACTAGGCTCTGTAATCTGTGAGTGAGACTTTTGTTCTATTCTCACTATAAACACAGGAAGCAGTCTGCACCATTATCTTTCTTCATTCTTTCTCCCCTTATATAAACTACCCACCTAGGAGAGGAGTTGTGATAGTGGACCATTCATCTCTGCAACACGGCTCATACGCTGTGCAACCACTAGCGACCACAGAGTTCCCTTTTTTTCATATTTTGCACATTTGCACGTGCACTTTACTGTGGTCTAGGACTTACTGACTGTTTAACCCTCTAGAGAACTATTAGCACTTTGCGCCCTAGCGCACAATCTATATATGCACTGTATTGAGGAACGGTTTTTATAAGCACATGCACTTTATTGTTATGCACAATTCTTGCATGTCTTCAGGTTTTGTTATTATTAACTGAACTATATACTGTGAATTTACGCATTGACTGCTATTTTGCACTTCTACTGTCATTGTACGTCTCTTGGGACCTGATGGTTCTTGGTGACACATATAGATCCTAAGCTCCCACACGAGCACCGAAAGGGCCTTTTTTCAGGCCAAGGTAAATAGGATTTATAGAAATACCACTGCGCCACTAGGACCCTTTATTATTTCCTTTATGGCTGTATCACGTCTGAATATCAGAATGGTAGTCAGAACAGTTTATTATTTCAACATCCAATAGAAACGTTTGTTATAGAAAAGAGGTTCCTAACCACCCAACATAGGAATGTGATATAACAGCCAATCAGAGCAGATACATTTCTGCACTTCATGTAACAAAGACAAAAAACAGGAAATGTAGCTAAATTCCTGCAGGCCAACATCCTATGTAGGAAAAGACTGTCTACATAGAGAATTAGACAATTAAAATGGAGGGGGGGGGGATTTCACAGCCCATTTTATCAGAACAGGCTTTTCAAGACAGAATATTTATTATATTTCATACAGTAAATTAAAATCTAACAATTCTTTCCTTTGATCACATATCATCTGTGATCATCTAAAGGATAAACCAAACTTAGGCAATTAAACGAATTATACCTGGGCTACAGTGTCCTCGCCTAATACCTTTAGATCATTCTAGATGCTCAGAGGGAAAGAAAAAAAATCTGGTAATTACTCCTAAAATACCTCAATACCGTTACGATGTACGAAAGGGATTCCTCAAGGAAACCCTTTATGAGCATAAAATACACTTATCTATCTAGATTCACTCTTCCAGCGAACCACACTTGGAGCCTGGGCCAAAATACCTAATCTAGACATTAAGTAACTATTTATTCCCATTTCCCAAAATGTACTTCACCGAACAAGAAAAATATAATAACTTGAATGTAAAAGTTCATTTATCTAATAATCAACATAGATCAGATCTATATCTGTGTGTTTTCCTATGTTCATCTTCACGCCACAACACGCATACACACCTGCATTCACACACTCTCAAGAAATACATTCTCATTTTCCCAAATCCAATCCTTTCTCACACTTATCTAGGGAATTAAATAACAAAAAAATAATATCTCATAATCTAATTCCGTAGTCCTTGTCCAAAGTGTGAAATCAAGGTGTGGTCTTTTCCAACATCCCAGCTTGAGACGCATAATCATTGAATGTCATCAGAGCTCCTGCCATAGGGACTCCTGAACAAGCTGTCTCTTTGTGCTGGTTGCTTTTTACCTGTGACCTTAGACCTTGACACAAAATGTCCATGATTCGTTCCATATGCAGTCATTGTGACTGTCAGATTTCTTGTGATGATGAAGATGTGATACAGTTTTAGCAAAAAAATAAAGAAATAAAAATAAAAAATAAAATATGGTATACCCACTAATCACTAGTCAGGTCCAGAAATATTGGGACATCGACACAATTCTAACATATTTGGCTCTATACACCACCACAATGGAGTTGGAATGAAACAAACACAATGTGCTTTAACTGCAGACTGTCAGCTTTAATTTGAGGGTATGTACATCCAACTCGGGTGAACGGTGTAGGACTTACAGCAGTTTGCAGATGTGCCTCCCACTTGTTAAGGGACCAAAGGTAATGGGACAGAATAATAATCATAAATCAAACTTTCCCTTCTTAATACTTGGTTGCAAATCCTTTGCAGTCAATCACAGCCTGAATTCTGGAACGCATAGACATCACCAGACGCTGGGTTTCATCCCTGGTGATGCACTGCCAGGCCTCTACTGCAACTGTCTTCAGTTCCTGCTTGTTCTTGGGGCATTTTCCCTTCAGTTTTGTCTTCAGCAAGTGAAATGCATGCTCAATGGGATTCAGGTCAGGTGATTGACTTGTCCATCGCATAACATTCCACTTCTGTCCCTTCAAAAACTCTTTGGTTGCTTTTGCAGTATGCTTTGGGTCATTGTCCATCTGCACTGTGAAGCGCTGTCCAATGAGTTCTGCAGAATTTGGCTGAATGTGAGCAGATAATATTGCCCGAAACACTTCAGAATTCATCCTGCTGCTTTTGTCAGCAGTCACATCATCAATAAATACAAGAGAACCAGTTCCATTGGCAGCCATACATTCCCACACCATGACACTACCACCACCATGCTTCATTGATGAGGTGGTATGATTAGTTTCATGAGCAGTTCCTTTCCTTCTCCATACTCTTCTCTTCCCATCACTCTGGTACAAGTTGATCTTGGTCTAATCTGTCCATAGCATCTTGTTCCAGAACTGTTAAGGCTTTGTTAGGTGTTGTTTGGCAAACTCTAATCTGGCCTTCCTGTTTTTGAGGCTCACCAATGGTTTACATCTTGTGGTGAACCCTCTGTATTCACTCCTGTGAAATCTTCTCTTGTTGACTTTGACACACATACACCTACCTCCTGGAGAGTGTTCTTGATCTGGCCAACTGTTGTGAAGGGTGTTTTCTTCACCAGGGAAAGAATTCTTTGGTCATCCACCACAGTTGTTTTCCGTGGTCTCCCGGGTCTTTTGGTGTTGCTGAGCTCACCGGTGCGTTCCTTCTTTTTGAGAATGTTCCAAACAGTTGCTTTGGCCATGCCTAATGTTCTTGCTATCTCTCAGATGGGTTTGTTTTGTTTCTTCAGCCTAATGAAGGCTTGCTTCACTGATAGTGACAGCTCTTTGGATCTCATCTTGGGAGTTGACAGCAACAGATTCCAAATGCAAATAGCACCCTTGAAATTAACTCTGGGCCTTTTATCTGCACATTGTAATTGGGGTAATGAGGGAATATCTCACACCTGGCCATGGAACAGCTGAGAAGCCAATTGTCCCATTACCTTTGGTCCCTTAACAAGTGGGAGGCCCATCTGCAAACTGCTGTACGTCCTACACCGTTCACCTGAGTTGGATGTACATATCCTCAAATTAAAGCTGACAGTCTGCAGTTAAAGCGCATTGTGTTTGTTTCATTCCATTGTGGTGGTGTATAGAGCCAAAGATGTTAGAATTGTGTCGATGTCCCAATATTTCTGTACCTGACTGTACATCCATTCATTCATTGTCACTCTCAAGTGCTCGAAAACAATAAAAAATGTTGTTAATTACACAAGCAGAGACACAGATAATAAATTGTAAAATTTCCCTGCAAAGCCTATGGGCCTCATGCAACAAAAAAAGAAAATCAGACTACTTCTGACTCATTGCATTAGAGAAAAATATATATATATATATGCAACTTTGGCTCAAAAGGGAAATAGCCGGAGTGCATACTCCACCCATTTTAATATATCAAAAAATAATTAATTGATATCGTATCCATTCTTGTTTGGTGTTTTGAAACAAAACCTGGTGTTAATAAAACACACCGATCCCAATAAAATAAAATAAATAAAAACAACTTTTAATTTTACCAAATTAATTTTTCAGAATTAAAACTGTCCTACAATCATTTAGACCTGAATTAAACTATATTCCATTCAACACTATATATGTCATAAAACATATTTATGCAAATGCATTCAATTATATGTTCCTAAATACATTAATTAAATCTAATTTTAACTGGATGTGATCTCCAATAATCCTAAATGTGTCAGGTAATTTGAACAATATTGATTGTAACCAAACAACAAAAATAACAAAATATTAAATAATAAAGATACAGAATAATTATCACTTAGACAACACAATGATAATCCATCAACATATAAAAAATACATTATTTTTCTTCTTTCTTTGTCTTCTGTCTTATTGGTTGAAAATAACTGTTTTGTGAAACTGACATGTCTTAAGTTTTATTTCCAAATCAATGATCTTCTTTAATCGCATAAGTAATTGATGAATTGTTGATAACATTTCTTCTTCCTTTATATTATTTAAAATGAAATACAACTCCTTTTGTTAGAATGTTTTATTGCCTGGTGTCTGATAATTAATTTCTTGTTATCCGGTGGACGTAACATTGCAATGTGAAATGATAATGTGTATTTGAGAAAACCTTCTTCAATTTCAATAGCTATATCGATATTGGTATCAAATAATCTTCCATCTAGCTTGATCAACATCAGTTACAATATAGTTGGCATGCGTGGGTAATTGTCACCTAAATAAAAAAAAAACTTGGGAAAAAAAATATTAATAACCTGTGAAAGTTTAAAATTACATGGTTAAAACTTACAATGTTCCGCAATATCTACTTTAAAGAAACCAGGAATCCATTTTGAAAAATGCAGCAAATTTTTTTTGGACACAAAGAAAAGAGGACGGGTCATGACAGAGACAAAATGGAGGGGGCTAGGAGAAGAATGTGAAAACTTTTTTTTACTTTTGCAACGGTCACCATTTTTTTCTTAAATTCTCCTGTATATTCAAATAAACAAAAAAGAAACATAACACAAATATCATAAACTGGGAAAGAAAGTATAGAAGGGCATTTTAAAAATTGACATGTTAAAAATTGAGACTAAAGATAATTATCAATTATTTATATACACAGATTCCCAATTAGCAATATTACCTAATTAATCATAAATGTTCTAAAGGAAAACAAAACCTTCGATTCCCACTTATCACCTGAATACCCAATAAATTTGCCTACTTTCCTTTTCCTTTCTTTCTTATTTCTTTTAGGTACCAGCATACATACTTTAACATTCCATTGTACAGCAATACAAAACCTGTAGGCTCTTTCCACACCATTCACGTAACATATTCAATTAACTCTAATCCTTCAATATCACTCTATCCTTTTAGATTTTAAGCTTTTAAACAGGACCTCTTTGCCTACTGTATTATGCAAACCTACATATATATTCCATTGTACAGGTTACAGAACCTGTAAATGACTTCAGTCAGCCATTTTGGCAATTATTCAATAGGGGACTCAAATATTATTACCATCATTATGTCTTTAATAGAGATTATCACTCGCCCAGCAACAAAGAAGACTACACAGGCATGCTTGTCCCTTATACAAAACATATATCCTATATTAAGGTGTGGTCAATCCCTTTGTGCTGCACTCAAAGACCAGAGAAAAAAATAACCGACCACGCCTCTTTTGGGAAAATGCATAACTTATATTAAAGCAGATGGATGACGTCCATCACCGTGATACACAAAATAGTTTTTTTATATCACACATCAACTTGTATCATCCATTCACACTAAATACAGCTCCCATTATAGCATGAAAATAAGACACATTCCAGAACTCACAGCCAAATACATCTTTCCTTTGTACATCATTTTAACTACTACATATTGCAAATAGAAAGAACTATTAATAAAAAAACAAAGAAAACTTTTTTTACAAGAATTTATGAGAAGAAAAAAAATTAGTTAGCAGGGCGATTGAAAGTTACTGTAAGGCTGGGTTCACACCTAAGCGTTTTTAATACGCGCGTTTTAACGCGCGTTTTTCACCGGCGTTTTCCTTGTGTTTCACGAGCGTTTTTGCAAAATCGAAACGCGCGTTGTACGCGCGTTTTTTGATTGACTACGGAGGTGTCCAATAGAAAATTTACTGTCTTAATTACGGAGGCGACCAATGAAAAAGACTTCCCTGTGCAGGAACCAAAGTTGCAAAATGGAGATCTGCCCAAGACCATTGCAACAATCGCAGCTTTCCACTATCTGCGCTTGAGGAGAAGGAGGCAGGCGATAGCCAGGCGACGCTACTGGGTGCATCCGACCATTGCAGACCGACAACGAGGTCAGGTCTGGGCGTTGTTTGCAACTCTGCATGCACACGAGGAGAGGTTTATGAAATACACACGTATGTCCATAAAGAGGTTAGTACACGTACCCTGCTTTTATTGTTGTTGTGTCCCATATGATAGTACCATCAGAGATTTGATTTTGGAAACAGGCGGGATAGCAAGATAGAAAATAAAGCTAGCATCAAATTAACCTGTGTAAGATGGTATGTTGTTCTGACGACATGGCCCATAAGCACCGTTTCATTGCTATTAATTCCCCTTTTTTTTATTTTTATTTTACAATAGTTTTGATGAGCTGCTGGACTTGATGTCCCCCACCTTGCAACGGCAGGACACCTTCATGCGTGAGAGCATTGCACCGGTGGAAAGATTGCTGATTACGTTGCGGTAAGTCAACTAACATCACTACACACATAATACAGTGCGATGTGCTGTCGGGGTTATTCAAAGTGAATCAAGCCGTCACTGCATGTTTGGTTACTTTTCATCCAATATGGAGCAGATCGGCGATCCCTTCACCTACCCTGCAGTGGTTTCAGCAAGTGCCACAGGGCCGATGTAGTGCAGGGAAAAGCCACCGCAAACCTGCTGAACACTCACCCCATAACCCGGCAATTGCTTGCCCAAACCCTGCAAAAACATCTGGATTAACCCCGCCGAACACACTGGAGAAACCCGAGCACGAGTCGATCAGAACGCAGAGCAGCCGCCGGTCAATAAAATAAATAAAGAGACTTTTTACTGTTGCATTAAACATAGTTACATAGTTACATAGTTACATAGTTATATAGGCTGAAAAAAGACATGCGTCCATCGGGTTCAGCCTCTCCCACATAACCTACTGCTGTTGATCCAAAAGAAGGCAAAAAACCCAGTCTGAATGCTTGCCAATATGCAACATACTGGGAAAAAATTCCTTCTTGACCCCAGAATGGCAGTCAGATTTCTCCTTGGATCAAGAAGCTTTTACCCACATATTAAATATTATAACCCTTAATATTCTGTGTCTGCAGGAAGTCATCCAGTCGTTTTTTAAAAGTCTGTACAGACTCTGACCCAACCACCTCAACAGGCAGAGAATTCCACAGCTTGATTGTTCTCACCGTAAAATAACCCTTCCTATGCTTTAAGCTAAATTTTCTTTCTTCCAGTCTAAATGGATGACCCCTTGTCCTATGTATAGTCCTGTTAATGAATAGGTTATCAGACAATGGTTGATAATGGCCCCGTATATATTTATATAAGGTTATCAGATCCCCTCTAAGGCGCCTTTTCTCTAAACTAAACAGGTTTAAGCTTGTTAGTCTTTCCTCATAACTTAACCCTTCCATCCCCCTTATTAATTTAGTTGCCCGTCTCTGCACTTTTTCTAACGATATAATATCTTTTTTTAAGACAGGTGCCCAAAATTGCACGGCATATTCAAGGTGCGGCCTGACCATTGATTTATACAGAGGCAAAATTATGTTTTCATCCCGTGAGTGAACTCCCCTTTTAATGCATGCCAGTACAAAGAACAAAGAACGGTTTATTCTAGAAATATGTATAAAAAAAGAAAAATATTATCCTAAACAACTATACAAATTAAACCACATAATGGCAGGGCAGTTCGCCACATATTGGCTAAACAAACAAAAAACAGCCAACGGGCAAGGCATTTTCCCTCCTCAGCAAGGTAAAGAAAATTAAAAAGGTGCCTAGGGATACAGAGATTATAGATTTTGATAGTGATGCTCGTCACCCTGCATCTCCTCCCTCCTTCCACAGCTGGGTGGGGGATATCTGAAAGGGGACAGTGTGTGTACCATGTTTCAGGGGGGTGGTGCATGGGTGTTTGTGGGTAGTAGGTGGTAGGTGGAGGAGTGTGTGTGTGCAGGTGTGTGGTATGTAGAGGTGTTTGTGTTGTAGCTGGTGCATGTTGTTGGGAGGAGCGTTCTTCAGGTGGAAGGAAGGAGTCGAGGGCACGGGTGACGGCATCACGTGCCTCTGTCTGTTGACTCCTAGGCACCCTTTTCATTTTGTCCTCCAAGCTGAGGAGGAAATGGGCCTCACAGGACATTCTCTGGACATTATGCGCCATGTCCTGCATGACACTGATAAGTCTGTCCTCCTCACGCTGGTTCCTCTGTCGACGGCCCCTTACAATTGTATGTCTCCGTACAGGAGGTGTCATGGCTGGTGTGGCAGATCTTGGGACAGATGTTGTGGGTGCCTCTGTCTCAGTTTGTGATGTGATGGTGACGGTGAGGGTTGGGTTTCCAACATGTTAATCGAGGTGCATGGCTGTGGATCTTGGGTGGCAGTGTCCTCCTCCTCCTCATTGTTCTCCTCCTGCCTCTCCCAGCTGCTGTCAGTGCTGTCAATAGCAAATAATACATTAGTGGGTGCATTATATTATTATTTACATGTTTAAAACAATATCCACGACCCTCATAAACATTGTTATTGGTTTGACTTACCTACACATTTCCACGCATGGGATGATAAATTCCAGCTGGTCAGCATGTACATAGCGCGATGGCGCACTGGCAGCCGCTCCACTGCGGTATTCCTTTTCTCTCCGCCGGTGGCGAATGAAAGTATCTTTGATGCTCTTCCACTTCTGCTTCATGTTATTGACTGTTGAAACAAAATGTAAGCATGAACTAATTGTTTTTTTCATAAATTTCATAGGTATTTAGCAACCGGACAGTCGTTGGTCAGTCTGCACTATGCCTTCATGATCGGACAATCAACAGCTAGCAACATCATTCGGGAAACATGCTGTGCCCTATGGGATATCCTTCATGATGTCGTTATGAAGAAACCCAACAAAGAGGAGTGGATGGCGATTGCAGACGTTTTTGCCAAGACCTGCAATTTTTCAAATTGTTTGGGAGCGCTGGATGGGAAACATATACGGATAATTAAGCCGAAGGGTAGTGGTAGCCGGTTTTTCAATTATAAAAAATATTTTTCTTTTGTCCTGTTTGCGGTATCCGATGCAAATTACTGCTTCACGTACATAGACATCGGATCCTACGGGAGCAGCTCGGACGCAGCAGTATTTGCCCATTCTGAATTTAGGCAAATGCTGCAGCGGGATGAACTAGACCTTCCAGCGAACACCACGCTGCCTGTCACCGCTGATCCTATGCCTTTTGTGTTTGTGGGAGACGAGGCGTTTGCTCTCGCTGAGCATTTGATGAGGCCCTACTCGAACCGTGGACTCAGTGTGGAGAAGAGGGTGTTTAACTACAGACTGACCCGAGCACGCAGGGTGGTGGAATGTGCCTTTGGGATCCTCAGCAATAAGTGGCGCATTCTACACTGTCCTATAAATTTAAACTTGGAGAATGCCATCTCGGTGGTGAAGGCAGTTTGTGTACTGCACAATTTCGTCCGTTGCAGAGATGGGTTCAGTTTCGAGGACTCTTTAGCCCATTGTATGGAGAGTACTGATCTGCTTGCCAGCCGTGGTAGCAGACATGGTGGCTCTGTCCGCGACAACTTTGCAGCATATTTCATGTCACCAGAGGGTGAGCTGTCTTGGCAGTTGCAAGCCATCAATAATGAATAAATAAAACATCTTTGTATGCACAAAAACCCTGTTTCTTCGTTTAAAAATTTTATGTTTCGATTAATAAAATTTGTTTGTATATAACGGATTTCAGACCTTTTTGTATATTTTTTTTTAAAAAAATACACGCTGTGTGCTTCTCCGGTTTTTATAGCCATGGCCACAGCAGCTGTCATGGGTATTCATTGCCCCTAGGCCACACATGGGTATTTATTGCCCCTAGGTCACACATGGGTATTTATTGCCCCTAGGCCACACATGGGTATTTATTCCCCTAGGTCACACATGGGTATTTATTGTCCCTAGGCCACACATGGGTATTTATTGCCCCTAGGCCACACATGGGTATTCTTGTTTTATGTACCTCTCGTATCACGTTCTCGGTTGCTGCAGGTCTTCCAAGCCGCCCACAACTTCTCCCCGATCTCCTGCCATACTCGCAGCCTCGCTGTGCGGCTTTTGTATTCACTCCTCCGCTGGTCATAGATGCATGGTTTCCCATGCACCAAACGGATGAACACCTCCGCGTCGCCCAGACCTACGCCAGCTCCAGCTCCAGCATCCATCTTCACACAGCGGCGTCTGAATTCCCCGGGGGTGTGGTGTCTTCCTGCCATGTGCCTGGCATGTGCAGAACGCGCACGCGCAGTGTTCGAAAACGTACGTTTTTTGAATTGACGCACGTTCACATCAAACTCTATGGCGGCGAACGCGCTGATAACTGCCCCAAAGAAGCTCCCGCACTTATTTGGACGTAGGGCGTTTATCAGCGCGTTCATGCGGCCAGGTGTGACATGCCCACATAGGGAATCATGAGATTTCATTGTTTGAGCGTTTTTCAGCGCGCAGGAGCGCGCTGTAAAACGCTTAGGTGTGAACCCAGCCTAAAAGTAAAGGTCTATTGTGTCCATTTCCTCTTTTTTTTGTACACGTGGCAAAGCAGTAAAGACACATAGAAACAAAGCAACCTGTGGTAGGAGAAGCAGTCCCTATACATAAATTACATATGAAAAAACACAATATCAGAACTAGGAATACAAAACATCAAAGATAAACACATACATTAATAATTAGTAAAGACAAACATTGAAATAAACAGACGTAATCAATGGCAAGAAACAATAGGAAAAAAAATAAAATGCAAAAGCAAACGTAAAATCTGAAATAAAAACAGTTTGCAAATCCTTTAGAATCAGTTAGCGCGCAAACATACAGCAACGCGCAAAAAAAAATGGCATCAACGCAGAAAAAATTATAATAGCGCAAAAGGAAGTTGCTCTCAATGGAAACAAAGGAAACCACTTTGCTATATGAGAAGAAACCAGATCTAATACTTACAGATCTACTCAATTAAAATAAAAATGCTCAAATTACAAGCAGGTATGGACAAGTCAGAAAAAAAACTCCCAAAACACAACGGAGCTAGAATATGGACAGACAGGCAGAAGACATACAATACAAATACTCAAACGTTAGAAACGTCTCTAGTTTCCCGGGTGAGTAACATAACGAATACTCCAGCACTTTAAACGAGCGAGTTTAACCCTTTCGCTGCTGAGGCGTTTCACGCCTCTGTGCTGAGCTCATTTTTACCTGTTTCGCTCATCATGTTTAAACGTGTTTTGAAGCCTTATTTTATTATATGACCCTGTGATGGGGTGTATATAAGGTTCCCTGAGGAAAGGGTTAACTTGACAGGATTAATCAGCCCAGCAACACACACAATGGCTTGATGTTGTGATTGCTGGGCTTTAAAGAGACACGCCGATACAGGCACAGGAGGTCATTTTTGGTGGATCTCCCTCAGACAGACAAAGCTCCTAAAGGCCGTGATTTGAGGACACAATCTTTTGTTTTGTTACATTGATTGCTGGATAGAAGAGAAAGTTTTTTTTTCTTCTTTTGTTTATTTGGTTGAACCAAGCAGCTGTGCCTGTATACACCTGTGCTTCAAGGAATAAAGATTGCTTGATGAAACACTTTTCCTGCTGTGGTGTTCACGTGACCAGGTCCAGTCCATTACAGACCCAGACATATTATATATCGTTCTTTCCGTCAGACTCGGCAGATTCATAATATGTCATTATTATATGTATACGTCATGTCCTGTCTGTATATTATAACAAAAAATGCAATAAAATATGAATTTTCAATAATTTACAACGTGTAAAGTGTTTTTTTTTTCACATTTTAACATGCGAGCAATTGCGGTTATATTTTGTACGGGGTGCGCTTGTTAAAAAAATTAGAAATGGGGTCTCGTTACATTTTTTTGGGGCAAATTACGCGGTTTTTAACAAACGCACCGCATACAAAAATCGTTAGTGCAGCATCATTGTTCACATTATAATTGAAATGGGAACAATATTGCTGCATTAACGAACCAAAAAAAAGAAAAAAAACTTGTTTATTTTTTAAAACATATTTTTATTCATCTTGGATCAACTTACAGAAAAAACATACAGAGAGACATCTTATAATACATCATTATCAGATATTCAACTAGTGCAAATATGTGGCATCCAGCAGTTAAGGTAGAAGTTATTGTACAACTCCTATTAGAACCAAAGAAGACAATTCCCAAGTGTAGCGGGTCAATTAATCGTGTGCATCTACAGGAGTCGAGGGGGAGGAAACTAGAAAACGGGATAAGGCTTGGTCAGGGGGATCTTGAGGGATGGGTGGGATACCCCGCAGCATCTGTAGCGAGTACCAAGGGGTGCAGAAAAAGGTATAACGTAGGGAGTCCTTGGTTTTGCATGGTAGGCTGCGAATAAGGGGGGTCCAATTGGTAAAGAAGGACTGAGTCTTCTTTTCTTGGTGTGTTGCAGCCTCGGTCCAGTCCGCCAAAAATATGGCGTAGATTCTGTCATAAACCATGCGAAAGGAAGGAGGGGTCGCGGAAATCCATTGTGACAAGATCACTTTCTTGCCCGTTGCAGCTAACAGGGTTAGCCAAAATCGATGGCTCTTAGCAAAATGTCTGGGGGTGAGGGGGGGGGGGTCGGACGATTAAATATGGCCAATTCCGGGGTAAAGGGAATTTCTAGACGAAAAACTGTTGAATAAAGGGGCATGACCATAAGCAATGTCATAAATCAGCATGAGCACCTTGACATTTTAAACAATTTGTGGTCGGCGACAATCCCGTGCGAGCCATTCTGTCGGGCGCCATATACGCTCGATGGAGTATTCTATAAAACATGTCCCAGTAGTTAACAGAAGGAAGGGAGCGTCTGGATATTAAGGTGGCCTCAATCAAGTCTGGCGCGGAAAGCTCAGAAGATTGAGGTCCATCTAATTATAGCCGCCCAGGGGAGTTAGGTAGGTAGCGAAGATTGTAAAAGGGTGTAGATAGCAGAGGTAGAGGGTGGGGACAGAGGGCGGTCAAACAGGAGCGTGTCGAGCGAATTGGCTAGGTCATTAGGGGACAACGTGCTCAGTTGGGTAAGAAGAAATTGCCTTAATTGTAAGTAATATACTGGGTGTATGTCTAAGGGTGTGACTCTGTCTTTGAGGGTCATATAGGAATACGGCAAGCCCGTCGCTCCGTCGATATAATGGTGCAGATGAGTAAAACCGCGGTGGGCCAGAGTGTGAAAGATTGGGGCGGGGGAGGCGTTTTGAAAATGAGGGTTGTGGAGAATAGGTGACCACAAAGTCGTTTGCCAAGCGAGTTGAAGGCGCCTACGGATCTTGAACCAGGCCAATTTTATGGAGGACAGTAATGGGTTGGAACGTAGACTAGGGGGATGATGGGTGAGCTTTGATGTAGGAACACCGACAGGGAAGAGGAGGGGAGCAACGCCTGTTCGACCTGTAAGGGCACGAAATGTGAAGTACCATTCAGCCAGTCAGCGGCATAACGGTATAGGGCCGCTAAGTTGTAGTCAGCTATATTTGGAAAATTAATACCTCCTCTAGCTATCGACTGTTGGAGCGCGGGAAAGTGGAATTCTTGCTCATTTACCTTGCCAGATAAATGTCGCATATAGTCTATGTAATATACGGAGATCTGTGGGCTTCAACAGTAGAGGCAAAACCTGTAATGGATAGAGCAGTTTTGGGGAATAAAGTCATTTTAATAAGTGCGGCCCTTCCCATATAGGACAAAGGGAGAACTCCATGCTTCCAGGAGTAATTTAGTTTGAGTGAGATAAGGGTCAATATTGAGGTTGTATAGTTGAGAAATGTCCACCGGTAGGACGATCCCCAAGTATTTAATGGAAGGGGTAGGGGCCCAGGAGAAGGGGAACTGTCTGAGCCAGGCACCTTGCGGCTTTGGTCCCAGGGGCAGAGCGACCGATTTCATGTAATTGATTTGGAAACCCGAGGCTGTGTGAAATGAATCAAATAACGCCAACAACGGTGGAGTAGCAGATGCTGGGTTTGAGAGAAACAATAGCAGATCGTCTGCAAAAGCCACCACCTTTAGCGTTACTTAGGCGGACAAACGAATACCCGTGATTGTCGGGCTGGTATCAATAATGCAAAGGAGGGGTTCCAATGCTAGGTTAAACAGTAATGGCGATAAGGGACATCCCTGTCTGGTACCTCTCTCTAGTACAAAGGGGGCCGAGTTAAATCCGTTCGCTGTGATTACTGTGGAAGGGTTGTGGTAAAGCGCGCGAAATAGGGTCAGGAATACCTTTCCAAAGTGGTGAAACTTAATAAATCTCTCTAAATAGGCCCAAGATATCCTATCGAACGCTTTATCGGCATCACAGCTCAATAGAAGATTGGAGGAATGTGGAGTAAGGGAGGAGGACCATATGGCCGCTATAGCCTAGGGGAAGGTTTGTGGTGGAGTGTCGGCCAGCAAGGAATCCCGTTTGTTTGGGGCCCACAAGACGAGCCAGGGACCTCTGTAGGCGGCCGGCCATGATGGTGGATAGCAGTTTCAGGTCAGTATTTAGCAGCGCAATAGGCCGATAGGAGGTGACCAAGGTAGGATCCTTTGCAGGCTTGGGGATAACCACCACTCTGGCCTCATTAAAAGTCGGAGGAGGTTCCTCTCCTTGTAGAATATTATTATAAAGTGAGACCAAGTGTGGGACCACCGAGCCCGAAAGAGAGTAATAGAGTAATATTCTGCCCCAAATCCATCTGGTCCCGGAGTTTTCCCGTTTTTGAGCAAGGTTATCGCTTTTTGGACTTCGGTGTGCGAGATTGGCGCCCTGTCGGTCGGGGACATTTTTGGAATTTGCGTCGGACAATCGTCAGGGCCTGCCTTGTAGAAGTCAGCAAAATATTGTCGGAAATACCCTGCAATAGCTACTGGGTCAGTAAGTAAGGTACCGTCTGCGGTCTTAATTTGGGAGATAAAGGGTCTGGTCTGGGTTTGGGAACGTACCAGGTTGGCCAGGAGGCAACCATGTTTATTACCAAAACGATAAAATCAGGATTTCTGATGTTGCCAGCAACGCTGCCCGTGGTTGGTAGCTAGGGTATCGTACTTGGATTTATCTTGTTTGTACGTCTGCAATGCCGCTGGCGTTGGGTCTGTCAAATAAGTTCTATAATTCCTGAGCAAATCTGAATGAGCCCTCGTAAGATGCAGAGAGTCCTCTTTCCGCTTCCTGGCCGCAAACTCCATAATCTTCCTCTAAGCACCGCTTTTGACACAGACCAAAACAAATTGACATCCTCTACATGGTCAATGTTGTCGTCAGTGTAGTTGTGCCAGGCTAGCTCAACGTGTGATGTAAATGTACCGGACGTCATAAGATGGGAGGGGAAGCGCCAGTTCCGGGAGTACGACTGTGGGGTTCCCAGTTTTATTTCCAGTGAAACCGGTGCGTGGTCAGTGAGCGCTATCGGGCCAATCTCGGTGTGCAATGCGCGAAAAGTAAGAGAGTCCGAAATTAAAAAGAGGTCTAGGCGCGAAAATGATTTGTGGGGGTCAGAATAAAACGTAAAGTCCCTTCCCGTTGGGTTGTGCATGCGCCAGACATCAACCAAGTCAAACTGGGTCACCAAGTATGTTGGACCTGTGGATTGCAAGCGCCCCCTAGGAACCACACGGCTCGGGGCTCGGTCAAGTATCGAATCTGGTACGTCGTTAAGGTCCCCTCCCACTATTCTGCGAGGTGCGTCGTGGAGGTGAAGCAACGGGAGTAGTGTTTTATAGAATGGTAAATTCTGCCATTAGGGGCATAGATATTGAGTGTTGAAACTGTTCCTGTCCAATATTAAGCATGAGGAGGGAGTACCTTCCATCCGCATCATTAACCGCTACCATATCGGAGTATGGGAGTCTCTTGTGTAGAGAATTGCAGTGCCTCTAGATTTTTGAGAGTAAACCGAGGATGTTGATATCCCACCCAATGGGGCCCGCAGCGCCTGGTCAGACTTAGTCCTGTGTGTTTCTTGGAGGAAAACAATATCAGGGTCTAACCTTTTTAAAGATTGGATTACTTTCTTACGTTTAATCGGTGAGTTAAGACCTTCCACATTCCAGGTACTACTTTAAAAGAATTGCGTGTGAAAATTTGAGGTTCAGCAGAGGAGGGGAGTATGGTATGTCACGGTTCCCGGATCCCACCACGCAGTACTTAACCCCCAACACTCCACAAAACCCAGAGCTACCAACAGTAGCTGTGAATGATCCCTATCTGTCTGGTCCTTTAGAATTGGCCAGGTAAAAACTAGCTAGACAGAAAGGGTTAACAATATGGAGAGGAGTCAGCCGAGCCAGAATCAGGAATACAGAGTTCAGGAATGGTCAAGGAATAGCCGGGTCGGTATCCAGAGAGTAGCGTAGTACAAGAAAATAGTCTAGGGCAACAGAAGGCAGAATGGTCAGAAACAAGCAGAGGTCAATAACAGGTAAAATCATATAGCAGTCAGGTACAAGGAGCTCAGGATGGATAACCACGATCTGGCAACTTCTGAACTATACTGAGGGTTTTTAAGAACCTTCACCAGACCACGACCCCCACTCAAGCCACCCTCATGCAATCACCTCCCTGCCTGTCTCCATTTAAACCGGGCAGTGGTCCAGCGAGCAGCATCAGACTTGCTGTCCTCAAGCACACAGGTAGGGCTGGAAGCCCCCAACATTACAGTACCCCTTCTCCATCGGGAGGCCACCGGACGACCAACAGGACGAGCGGCAATACGACCACCAGGGCGATCGGGGTGCGAGGCATGGAACGCCCTGACCAACCTAGAGGCGGACATGTCGGAAGCTGGAATCCAGGACCGGTCTTCCGGGCCATAGCCCACCCAATCGACCAAGTACTGCAGAACACCCCTGCACAGCCTAGAATCCAAAACCCTCCTAACCTCATACTCTGATTCACCATCAACCTGAACAGGTGGAGGAGGAGGAACGACCCGCGTGTACCTGTTACACAACAAAGGTTTCAGTAGGGAGGTGTGAAAGACGTTGTGCAAGCGAAGATGTTTAGGAAGGGCAAGAGCATAAGCCACAGGGTTAACGCGGCGAATGATCTTATATGGACCAATAAACCGAGGTGCCATTTTCATAGAAGGCACCCGTAACTTCACGTTTCTAGTAGACAACCAAACTCTATCCCCCCACGTTATAGGAGGGAGCTTGTAACCTATGCCTGTCAGCCTTGCGTTTCTGGACAGCAACATTGCGCTCCATATTTACGCGAATCTGTCTCCAAATCTCTTGTAGTTGAGTGAGATGGTCATCGAGAGCCGGGATGGCCTGTTCATTAAACTGAAGCGGTAGAGCCGGAGGGAAAAAACCATAGATAGCAGAAAAAGGAGAGTGGCCAGTGGTCTCATTAACAGCGTTATTACGTGCATACTCAGCCCAGGGCAACAACTCCGACCAATTGTCTTGTTGTTGTGTGGTAAAGCAACGTATGTACTGCTCGAGACCCTGATTTGCCCTCTCTGCTGCCCCATTGGTTTGTGGATGGTATGCTGAAGAGAAGGCCAATCGCACCCCCATCTCCGCACAGAAAACCCTCCAGAAACGAGAGACGAACTGAGCTCCTCTGTCAGAGACTATTTCAGACGGAACCCCATGTATTCGTACAATCTCTCTAGCAAAGACAACCGCCAGTTCTTTGGCTGTAGGAAGCTTAGGTAAAGGGACAAAATGAGCCATTTTGGAGAAGCGGTCTACAACTGTCAGAACCACAGTATGACCTCTGGACTTCGGCAAGTCCACAATAAAATCCATAGATAAATGAGACCAAGGCCTCTTAGGCGTGGGTAAAGGCTGCAATAGAGCGACAGGCAAGGTTTTACTGGTTTTGCTTCTGGCACAGACTTGACAAGCCAAAACAAACAGGCGTACGTCCTGTCGCATGGTGGGCCACCAGAACTGTCTGGAAATACTGGTAAGAGTCTTAGTAATACCAGGATGACCTGCTGGTTTAGAATCATGAAACATTATGAGTAATTCTTGTCTTTCCTTTTCAGGTACAAACAACATATCTGGAGGCTTGTCAGGTGGAGCCCCCACTTGAGCTGCCTGGAGGCGTTCCAGGAAAGGCGAGGAGACAGACAAGACTGTGGAAGCCACAATACGTTCAGGAGGAACTATAGGATTGTGGTCTTGTGTATTAGATTCATATGGGTCATATTGACGAGATAAGGCATCAGCCTTTACATTGCGGTCACCTGGTCTGTAAGTCAATACAAAATTAAACCGAGACAGTAGCAATGACCACCTGGCCTGTCTCGAGTTCAAACGTTTAGCATCCCCGATGTACGTAAGGTTCTTATGATCAGTGATTATCAACAAAGGATCAAGAGTACCTTCCAACAAATGTCTCCACTCTGACAGGGCAGACACAATAGCAAGCAATTCTCTGTTGCCAATATCATAATTGCGTTCTGCTGGTGATAATTTTCTTGAAAAGAACCCACAAGGATGTAGTGGTTTCCCTGGAGATTCTCTTTGAGACAGGACAGCCCCAATGCCTATCTCAGAAGCATCAACCTCAAGAATAAACGGAATCCTGGATCAGGATGCCGTAACACGGGAGCGGAAGTGAAAGCCTGTTTGAGGGCTTCGAATGCTTGTTTAGATTGAGAAGACCAGATCTGGTTCTTCAGACCTTTACGTGTCATATTAATGATAGGGGAGGCTATAGCGGAATAATTCTTGATAAATCTCCTATAATAGTTAGAAAACCCCAGAACCTCTGTATGGCTTTGAGACCTTGAGGAAGAGGCCATTCTGAGATGGCCGTGAGTTTAGAAGGATCCATCTCAAAACCCTCTGGAGTGATAATGTACCCAAGGAATTTCACAGTAGTAATGTCGAATAAACACTTCTCTAGTTTGCAATAAAGACCATTGTCCAGTAATTTAGCTAATACCTGTCTGACATGTGCATGGTGAATTTTCAGATCGGGAGAGTAAATCAATATATCGTCTAGGTATACTATAACAAAGGTTTGCAAGAAATCTCTGAGCACATCATTAATAAAATCCTGGAATACCGCTGGAGCATTACAAAGACCGAAAGGCATGACCAAGTATTCATAATGCCCACTCCTGGTGTTAAATGCTGTTTTCCACTCATGCCCCTCTTTTATGCGTATCAAATTGTAAGCTCCTCTTAAATCAAGTTTAGTGTATACTGCTGAACCTCTTAACCTGTCGAACAGTTTCGATATGAGAGGGATAGGGTACACGTTCTTAATGGTGATCTTGTTAAGCCCCCTATAATCAATACACGGGCGTAAATCTCCCTCTTTTTTCGACACAAAAAAGAATCCAGCCCCTGCTGGAGAAGAGGAACGTCGGATAAAACTCTATCCAAATTCTCCTTGATATACTCCTCCATAATTTGGTTCTCCTTTATGGAAAGAGGATATACTTTGCCTCGAGGAGGCATGGTACCCGATGAATATCAATAGCACAATCATATGGTCTATGTGGAGGTAGTTTGTCTGCCTCTCTTTTATCAAATACAGCCCTGAGGTCTGCATATTGTTCAGGAACTTCAGTAGACAATGGAGGGGCTGTGGGTGTGTTCAGGGCACAGACATGCTGAATGGGTATTAAACAAGTCCCAAAACATGCAGTACTCCAAGACAGTATCTCTCCTTTAACCCAA
>RXON01004909.1:0-21140 GCA_009667805.1 Leptobrachium leishanense
GTTTCAGTCCTTTATATGTCAATGAATATACATCTTCAAGTACACTTATAGGATTTTGATATTCAAAATCCCACAAGTGCAGCGCCCATCCAAGGTATACCCCATTTCATTCTTCAATACATCCAGGTAGATACTAGGCACTACCTCCATACCACAGGAAGGCAGCAGCACACAAATTACACGAACACAAAGGGACAAGCGCCATCTGTAGTTTTTACCCCCAATTTTCTCCAAACTTCAATTTAAGTGGTAAAATTACAGAGCAGTCTGTATAACTGATCTTTAGATAGTCTATCAGACCGCTATAGTCTGTCCAAGCAAACGTGGTTAGTCCAAATATCAGATGTATAGTAGCAGTCTATTCCAATAGTCCATTCTATATCACGGATAATCAGTCTTGCCTACTGTGGTTAATTCACACAAATATTAGACAATCTTATTGTACCTGCAGTAGGAGTAAAGTCTATATATTACTCGCAGGAGTCCTGCGGTTTACCTGGGCAGATATCTGCAGACTCAGGAAAGATAGTATGTGCTGATGTCTCCAGAGGTCCCGTTATATTGAGCCGATGTTGACAGGTTCTGCAATATTTCCAGCCAGACCTTACCCCATTGGAAGGCACTCCTCTTGGCAGCTCAAGTCCCTCAGGATGTCATAGGGTCATCAGGGCTTTTCTACGATAGGTACCTTATCCTCTTTGGGGTGGCTGCGGGAATCTACAAAAAGTGGACCACTCCAGAGTGGTCTTAAACCGGGAGACACCTCTCAAAAGTTACACAGGGCTCCCAAATTGTGCTCCTTTCATCTGCCTCCTTCAAAATCCACCGTATGTAGGGGAGAGAAGTCGAATGACTTAAAAATTAATTTATTAAAACTCAATAAAATGTCACCTTACATTAGTGGTGATGATAAAAAATAAAACACTGGTTATTTTATCCTGACACGTTTCATGCCTCGCTGGCGCTTCCTCAGTGGCATTAGAAAAAAAAAAAAAATCTAGCCAAATGGCCAGGAAAGGTAACGTACGCTGATTTTCAGCGTTCGGTTACCTTTCTACAGCAATTCGGATCTCTTTGAATAACCATGGTTTGTGTCGTGAAATTCCCACTGACCTTAGAACGAAAAAAATTCACCTGGGTTTATATATCAGGGTTATTCAAAGAGATCCGAATGGCTGCCGAAAGGTCGGCGTTCGGTTACCTTTCTTGGCCATTCAGAGAGCAGGCAATTAGCCAAATCCTGGCGAATTGCCTGCACATACGGTGCCTGTTCGAGGGCAGTGAAATCCCCATAGAAAAGCAATGCTTCGGCTATTCAGAGAACAAAAACCAGCAGTGAAAAGTTGCCGAATTGCCCTGCCATTCGGTGGTTTCATTCGGCAGGTTTATTCAGGCGAATCCCATAGGCTTCAATGTTAAAATATTCCCGTTTTAATTCAAAATCTAATAAACCATTCATTAGATTCTGCAGTAAAGAGTCTTTATTCATAGATTATTTTTTTTAGGATCTTAGACATTTTTCGGGATTTTTTTTAAAAAAAAATTGAAACGTTTTCTTTTTTCTGTAACAGCCCTTTTATTATCATTCATTGGATCATACAGTTGTGTTCAAAATTATTCAACCCCCACTGAAATTGAGTGTTTTGGCCAGTTTGACATTGATTTTGATCATTCAGTCATCTTGCTTACAATTAAATCAAAGAGGCACGTGTAGGTCAGACAAATATAACATAACATTTATAATGAAATAACCACAAATGTCTTTTCTGTGCTCACATCATTATCAGTTTTATTCAACCCCCAAGTGACATTCAATCTTAGTACTTAGTACAACATCCTTTTACAGTTATAGCAGCTTTTAAACGTGAAGCATAGCTTGACACAAGTGTCTTGCAGCGATCTACGGGTATCTTCGCCCATTCGTCATGGGCAAAAGCCTCCAGTTCAGTCACATTCTTAGGCTTGCGCACTGCAACTGCTTTCTTTAAGTCCCACCAGAGGTTCTCAATCGGATTTAAGTCATGTGACTGCGATGGCCACTCCAAAAATGGTCCAGCCTTTAATCTGCAACCATGCTCTAGTGGACTTGGAGGTATGCTTGGGATCATTGTCCTGTTGAAAGGTCCAACGTCTCCCAAGCCTCAGGTTTGTGACGGACTGCATCACATTGTCATCCAATATCTCCTGGTACTGAAGAGAATTCATGGTACCTTGCACACGCTGAAGCTTCCCTGTACCTGCAGAAGCAAAACAGCCCCAAAGCATGATTGACCCCCCGCCATGCTTCACAGTAGGCAAGGTGTTCTTTTCTTCATAGGCCTTGTTCTTCCTCCTCCAAACATAGCGTTGATCCATGGGCCCAAACAGTTCTAATTTTGTTTCATCAGTCCACAGAACACTATCCCAAAACTTCTGTGGTTTGTCCACATGACTTTTGGCATACTGCAGTCGACTCTTCTTATTCTTTGGAGACAGCAAGGGGGTGCGCCTGGGAGTTCTGGCATGGAGGCCTTCATTACGCAGTGTGCGCCGTATTGTCTGAGCTGAAACTTCAGTACCCACATCTGACAAATCTTTTCTCAGTTCCTCAGCAGTCACACGGGGACTTTTCTCCACTCTACGCTTCAGGTAGCGCACAGCAGTCGAAGTCAGCATCTTCTTTCTGCCACGACCAGGTAGCGTTTCAACAGTGCCCTTTGCCTTGAATTTGCGAATGATGTTTCCTATGGTCTCTTGGTATGTTTAACATCTTTGCAATCTTCTTATAGCCATTGCCCTTCCTGTGAAGAGTAATCACCTCTTCTCTTGTCTTCCTGGACCATTCTCTTGACTTCACCATGTTTGTAACCACACCAGTAAATGTCTAGAAGGAGCTGAGTATCACAGTCATTTTAAAGCTGCCTAATTGGTGCTTATTATGCTTTATTGCTGCTCCGTGACATCCACAGGTGTTTTCAATACCTGATTGAAAACACTTGAATGAACCTCTGTTCTTCAGAGTGGTGGTCTTTAAGGGGTTGAATAATTGTGTCAATGAAGAATTCACAAAAGAAACATTTACTACTGTATTACAAAAACAATTGATGTCATTTTAGTTGCATATGGTTCTTTAAAAAGTCCTTGTAGGATTTCATTCTGAATACAATTACAAATGTACACTAAATTCCCTAAAACCCTTTACAGCATTGGGGGTTGAATAATTTTGAACACAACTGTATGTAAGTTCCAGACATTTTCGTTCAGTAGTTTCTTTGCGAACAGCGTTTCACTTTTCAAACATACAAGCGAACTGTCTTTTTTTTCCTTACTCCATTCGTCTGCGGTGACGGCTTTTTCCGGCGGCTGCGCTGCGTGTGATTGGCTCCTGCTCGGGTGTTTCCCGGCGGGGTTAATACAGATGTTTTTGGTGTGCCTGCGTCGGGTTTTGCAGTTAGTTTTCGTCGGGTTTGTGGCGACCTTTCCCTGCATTATGGCGGCCCTGTGGTGCTTGCTAAATACACCGCAGGGTCGCCGAAATGGGATCGCCAAATCGCACTGAATTGAAGAGAATGAAAAGTCACCGAACGTGCGGTGACTTTGATTCTCTTTGAATAACCCTGATAGTTTTTGAGCTCTGATACAGGCACTGACACACTGTGTCCCACTCCCTGGGGGCAGTGATCAATGATCCCTGCTGTGTTTTTTTTTATCCTTATGAAGCACACTGAGCTTCTTTTGTGAAAATCTCTTGACATGCAATACAAGGTTTGGCCACTTGGACACAGTGGCGCTATTCTTCAGATGTCAGGGGATTCAGTGAAAGCAGGAAGAGGTTTAAAAAATAAATTGGACAGTAAGGGGGGGGGGGACAGTGTCAGGAGAGGAATGTAAGGGTGCAGGGACAAGGGTGGGACAAGACAGATTTGATGGGGAATAATTGCAGTTCAGCCACAAGAATGGGTTGACCAGAGGTGTACTCACTGAGGTGGTACTACAGTTTTACCCAATGCTAGAGCCCGTAGACGTTTTGTGCCACCTGAAGTGACTGCGGCACCCCCACGTACTTGCCTATCAGTCCCTGCTATATGTACAGACTCCTCACCAGGCAATGTTACGCCTGAGAACTGAATTATCACGCACCCCTGCCAGTGCGTATACAGTGCGCGCCCCCACCAGTGCGTATACAGTGTGACTGAGTGATTGGCAGCTGCCCACATGTGCCGCGGCGCAGCCTTAGCTGCAATGAGTTGGTGATGGCCAGCTTTCTGCTGCGGCAGCCATCTGTAAGTCTGGAGGGGGCACAATGGATTCACTGGTGGGCCCGAGTTGATTTTCTTTAATTAAAATATTTTAAAAAGTGTGAAAAAATTATGTCCGGTCACAGGACATTTCTCTTTCACAGCATACAACGCTCCGCACAGCAACCCCTTCTCTGACAAGACCACATTCCCAGCACCATAACCCCCTACTGTGGGGCAAAGCCTGGGGGCCATTCATAAATACATGGAAATAGTGCACACCACCTCACATACATGGAAAGAAATCCGTGTTTTTACGTGTCCACGGGTCGGGGGGAACACAATTCTTGCCTTGCCCCGGGCACTGACAACCCACCAGTGCGTATACAGGGTGCGCACCCCCACCAGTGCGTATACAGGGTGCGCACCCCCACCAGTGCGTATACAGGGTGCGCACCCCCACCAGTGCGTATACAGGGTGCGCACCCCCACCAGTGCGTATACAGGGTGCGCGCCCCCACCAGTGCGTATACAGGGTGCGCACCCCCACCAGTGCGTATACAGGGTGCGCACCCCCACCAGTGCGTATACAGGGTGCGCACCCCCACCAGTACGTATACAGGGTGCGCGCCCCCACCAGTGCGTATACAGGGTGCGCGCCCCCACCAGTGCGTATACAGGGTGCGCGCCCCCACCAGTGCGTATACAGGGTGCGCGCCCCTCATTGTGTGTGTCAGTGAGTATATACATTGTGTGTTTCTCACCTCCGGTCTGGTTGAAGCGGCTCATTGCTGTCTTCACATTGTGTTTGTATACAGGCTCGGTGCCTTTTAAGATCTGTGTTTGACTCTCCCAGTAATCAGGATCTTCCACTTTCTGCATCCACGGAGCCACAGGGACCACCCGGCCCTCATTATCACTGCTGTAACGTGTGATCTCTATCCCGTCCACATAACTCGCTGCAGAAAACACCGGCAGCCCGTGTCCCGGAACCGAGACCCCTGTGTAATAACACTGGAGAGAGTGACCTGAGACAGACAGACACATGTCAGAGAGTGACCTGAGACAGACACGTCAGAGCGTGACCTGAGACAGACACGTCAGAGAGTGACCTGAGACAGACACGTCAGAGAGTGACCTGAGACAGACACATGTCAGAGAGTGACCTGAAACACACAGACACATGTCAGAGAGTGACCTGAAACACACAGACACATGTCAGAGAGTGACCTGAAACACACAGACACACGTCAGAGAGTGACCTGAGACACACACATGTCAGAGAGTGACCTGAGACAGACAGACACATGTCAGAGTGACAGCAGGTTATAATCTGCAGGCTAGAGAGGAGAGAGTTCACTCACCGGAATACACCTCAGACAGCCTCATAATGAATAGGAGGAGCGGGGTTAACCCCATGTTGCCCCTCATATTGTGATCCCTGAGCAGTGACAGATCTCTCTGAATCCTCAGACACAGCCTGACTGAACTGAAACCTCCTGAGAGCCCGAAGCTCTATATATAGGTGGAGAGGACCCTCTGCGCTGATTGGATGTTGATGGATCTCCTGTCCAATGGAAAAATGAACCCGGCCGGGACATCAGTTACCAGGCAGACTTCAGAACTGGAGGTTGTGAGAGAAGCAGAAAGTGAAAGTGAAGTCTGGTCTGAAAAACATGTAGAGAATCCAGTGACTTTATATGAGAGACCTCAGGGTGCGAGGGAGTCAGTGCACAGGGTGTGAGGGAGTCAGTGCGCAGAGTGTGAGGGAGTCAGTGCACAGGGTGTGAGGGAGTCAGTGCGCACTGCGCAGAGTGTGAGGCAACCAGTAAGTGCACAGAGTGCGAGGGAGTCAGTGCACCGGGTGCAGGCCGGGGGCGGATCCAGACACAGGTTTGGGGGGGGGTACTCAACCAGGTTTGGCTAAGAACTGGTGTTGGGTTCGCAGTGACTGGTCAGAGCCAGTTCCTGGTGAGCACTGAGAGCAGCCAGATCCTAGGGAGCACTGAGAGCAGCCAGATCCTAGGGAGCACTGAACCTACGTAACCTGTGTATATCTGGCTCTGATACTAGCCAGTGCCTCCCCAGCCACTGCAGTAGATCTCAGACCAGATACAGATATATATATATTATATATCAGAGCCCCCAGAATTATATACACAGCAGAGCCCCTAGAATTATATATACAGCAGAGCCCCAGAGTTAAATTCTGGGCTTTGCTGTGTATATAATACACAGCAGACCCCCATAATTATATGCATAGCAGAGCCCCCAGAATTATATATACAGCAGAGCCCAGAAAAATTTATTATATATATATATATATATATATGACAGCAGATCCCCAGAATTATATATACAGTGGCAAGAAAAAGTATGTGAACCCTTTGGGATTACGTGGAGTTTTGCATGAATTGATCATAAAATGTTCTCTGATCTTCATCTGAGTGACAACAATTTGAAAAACACAGTCTGCTTAAAATAATACAACACCAACATTATATGTTTTCATGTTTTTATTGAACAGAACATGTAAACATTCACAGTGCAGGGTGGAAAAAGTATGTAAACCTTTGGACTTAATAACTAGTTGACCCTCCTTTGGCAGCAATAACCTCAACCAAACGTTTCCTGTAGTTGCAGATCAGACCTGCACAACGATCTGGAGTAATTTTGGATCACTCCTCTTCACAAAACGGATTTCAGTGTAGCAATATTCTTGGGATGTCTGGTGTGAATCGCTCTCTAAGGTCATGCCACAGCATTTCAATTGGGTTTGTTTAGGATAGCCTTATGCCTATCCCATGCCTGCTTAAATTCAATTACTGTTTTGGCCTCTACCACTTCAACTGGAAGACTGTTCCATGTATCCACCACCCTCTCAGTAAAATAATGCTTCCTGATGTTACTTTTAAACCTTTGCCCCTCTAATCTAAGACTATGTCCTCTTGTTTTGCTACTTTGTTTCCTTTTAAATATACTCCCTTCCTCTACCTTGTGGATTCCCTTTACGTATTTAAATGTTTCTATCATATCTCCTCTGTCTCGTCTTTTTTCCAAGCTGTACATGTTAAGATCATTAAGCCTTTCCTGGTAACTTTTCACCTTCAAGCCGTACACCATTTTAGTAGCCCTTCTCTGAACTCTCTCTAAGATGTCTATATCCTTCATTTATTCATTTATTTCAATAATGCAACTTAAAAGGTGAAACGAATATATGAGATAGTTCAAGCCGTAATTTGTCATAGTTGTGTTTATTATGGTTACAGCTCATGAAAACCCCAAATCCACAATCTCAGAAAATTAGAATATTACATGCAATCAATAAAACAAGGATTGTACATAGAACAATATGGCACCTCTGAAAAGTATAAGCATGTATATGTACTCAGTACTTGGTTTTGGCCCCTTTTGCAGCAATTACTGCCTCAATGTGGCATGGAAGTAGTGATGGGCCGAACACCCGTGTTCGGTTTGCCTTCGAACGCGAACATTTGAAAAAGTTCGAATTCGAACACGATTCGAACGCAATCCAAGTCAATGGGGCTCGAACGTTCGAAAATTATGGTGCCCTCCAAGAGGGCATATATGCAATATATTGGGCATAAAAGGTGTAAGGGGGTTCGGGTAGTGCCTTGGGGGACAGGAGACAATGGAAAAAAAGTTAAAAAAATGTTTTTAACCCTTTCACTGCTGAGTGCTGAGCCATTTCACCGCTGTGCGCTGAGCTAATTTTTACCGCTTTTGCTCATGTTTAAACGCGATTTGAAACCTTGGGAAATGTTTGAGCAACAACGAGTGGGAAAAATTACGATCTTAACTCAAACGTTAACGCTCACTTGCGTGAGCATTGATATTTGCTGCGGTGTTCACCGCACATTTGTAATGATTCCCCAGGACAGACCTGGTAGCCAGGATCACTAGTAACAGACATCTAACCCTCTGATCCTTATGATGGTCTGGACCACTAACCTCTAACCACTAACCTCTAGCAGCCATACAGGCCAGGGAGACAGCACCAGCAATATACACCAGACTGAGATCAATATAAGTTTGTACTGCGTTATAGTGTATAGTAGGATAGAAGCGCACCAGCAGTAACAAGCAGCGGAATATACCAGACAGGGGCACAGAGTGAGAGTAGTCGTTATAACAAAACCGTATCAACAACGTTTAGGCACGAGTACTTCGCTACTGTATATGGTGAGAATCGGCGCACACCAGTAGCAACAGGAGGCAAACAGAACAGGCAGGGAGTACACAGAGAGAATAGTCAAATGGCAGGCAAAATCGGCAACAGATCGGGTCCTCAGAACCAGCAGGGTCAGTAACAAGTATTTTATGTTCCCGGGGACATTTTAAAATGTCCCCGGATTTTTTTTTTTTAAAAAAATGTGTCGCCTTACCTTATCCTGGTGGTCAGTGGGGGCTTCCTGGATCCTGGTTGTGGGGGGTCTGCCGTGGCCGCAGGTGCAGTGGCTCCAGGGCTCGAGTCCTGCGGGAACGGCATTCCCGCACTTCTCCCACAGCGGGAACGCTGCGGGAACGCAGGTTCCCGCTGTGGCCCGAGCCTGAAACGATTGAGCATTGCCGGCAGCCGCGTGCTTCCTGCTACGAACGGCTGCTGACAGGAAGTGCAGCCGCTCACCTGGGATCTAACAGCCAGCCGCGATCTCGGGCAGGCGAGCGGCTGCACTTCCTGTCAGCGGCTGTTCGTGGCAGGAAGCACGCGGCAGCCAGCAATGTGCGGCGGCGGCCTGCTCAATCATTTGGGACCCACAGAGGAGAGGTGAAGTGCTGGGGGCAATAATATCTATGAGAGCTGGGGGCATTATCCATGAGAGCTGGGGGCATTATCCATGAGAGCTGGGGGCAATATCCATGAGAGCTGGGGGCAATATCCATGAGAGCTTGGGGCATATCCATGAGCGCTTGGGGGCATATCCATGAGCTGGGGCATATCCATGTGAACTGGGGCAATATAAAATCCGTTATAAATAAAATATACCCATATGAGCTGGGGTCAATAATATCCATGTCAACTAGCGGCAATTGTATCCATGTGAACTGGGGAAACTATCCATGTGAGCTGGGGCAATATATACCCATATGAGCTAGGGGCAAATATATCCATGTGAGCTGGGGGCAATTATATCCACGTAAGCGGGGGCAATATATACCCATGTGAGCTGGGGCAAATATATCCATGTGAGCTGGGGGCAACAATATATACCCATATGAGCTGGAGCAAATATATCCATGTGAGTTGGGGGGCAAATATATCCATATAACCAGTGCTGGGTATATTATTCTGGGGCTCAGTGCTGTGTATATTATTCTGGGGCTCAGTGCTGTGTATATTATTATTCTGGAGGCTCAGTGCTGTGTATATTATTCTGGGGGTTCATTGCTGGGTATATTATTCTGGGGGTCCAGTGCCTGTGTATGTAATTCTGGGGGGTCTGTGCCTGTGTATATAATTCTTGGGGGCCTGTGCCTGGATATATATATGTATATGTATGTGATATATATATTATATATAGCGCGTTAGTCCAGTTGCCAAAACTACGAGTATACCTGTACGTAGTGATACCTTTCACTGATCAGTATAGTTTCCAGTTTACACTCTTGAAAGCTTGTCTTTTAAATGTAATGTTAACCCAATAAAAATGGTATCACCACGTACTGCTATACTCGTGATATATATTTTTTTTTCTTCAGGTAACAGGGGTTGTGGAATTCGTGGGTGAGGTCCCTCACTTTTTTTCCCAGGTCTTGACCCCTGAGTGGCTCCCTCCTTGCGCTGCCACATGCACCCGGCCAGCCAGCCCGCACAGTCTCAGCTCTGTCATCCGGAGGCCGCATGCTCCTCAAGGGATCCTTGGGAGGCCTCGGCGGGCTGCCTGCTGATTAGAGGGCCTCGTCTGCCGAATGTTTTATCACATTGGCTTCAATGTTAAAAATATTCCCGTTTTAATTGAATATCTAATAAACTGTTGCTTATATTCTGCAGTAAAGAGTCTCTTTACTTTTAGGATCTTTTAAGCTTTTTTTTTAAAAAAAAATCTAATTTTGTTTCAAACTTTTGGCGAACGTCCCAAAAAGTTCGAAGTTCGCGAACTTTCGAACAGCCGATGTTCGAATCGAACTTCAAACAGCTTCAAACCGGCAGCCCATCCCTACATGGAAGCTATCAGACTGTGGCACTGCTGAGGTGTTATGGAAGACCAAGATGCTTCAATAGCGGCCTTCAGCTCTTCTGCATTGTTCGGTCTCATGTCTCTCATCTTTCTCTTGGCAATGCTCCATAGATTCTCTATGGGGTTCAGGTCAGGCGAGTTTGCTGGCCAATCAAGCACAGTAATTCCACGGTCATTAAATCAGGTTTTGGTGCTTTTGGCAGTGTGGGCAGGTGCCAAGTCCTGCTGGAAAATGAAGTCAGCATCCCCATAAAGCTCGTCTGCGGAAGGAAGCATGAAGTGCTCCAAAATCTCCTGGTAGACGGCTGTGTTGACCCTGGACTTAATGAAGCACAGTGGAACAACACCAGCAGATGACATGGCTCCCCAAATCAACACAGACTGTGGAAACTTCACACTGGACTTCAAGCATCTTGCAGTGTGTGCCTCTCCATTCTTCCTCCATACTCTGGCTCCTTGGTTTCCAAATGAGATGCAAAAGTTGCTCTCATCAGAAAAAATGACTTTGGAGCCGCTGAGCAACAGACCAGGTCTGTTTTTCTTTAGCCCAGGTAAGACGCTTCTGACGTTGTTTGTTGTTCAGGAGCAGCTTGACAAGAGGAATTCGATATTTGAAGCCCATGTCCAGGATCCGTCTGTGTGTGGTGGCTCTTGATGCACTGACTCCAGCCTCAGTCCACTCCTCGTGAAAGTCCCCAACACTTTTGAATGGCATTTTTCTGACAATCCTCTCCAGGCTGCGGTCATCCCTGTTGCTTGTCAGATGTTTTATGGTAGGGTAGACGTTGATCTCAGTGAAATACCTTCAGGTATGGAGGGTCACTGATCTCTAGGCAACTTGATAGCGATAGTTAGAAGAAATGAGACACAACCCTTTTCAGCAATACATACAGTTGTGTTCAAAATTATTCAACCCCCACTGAAATTGAGTGTTTTGGCCAGTTTGACATTGATTTTGATCATTCAGTCATCTTGCTTACAATTAAATCAAAGAGGCACGTGTAGGTCAGACAAATATAACATAACATTTATAATGAAATAACCACAAATGTCTTTTCTGTGCTCACATCATTATCAGTTTTATTCAACCCCAAGTGACATTCAATCTAGTACTTAGCTTTTAAACGTGAAGCATAGCTTGACACAAGTGTCTTGCAGCGATCTACAGGTATCTTCGCCCATTCGTCATGGGCAAAAGCCTCCAGTTCAGTCACATTCTTAGGCTTGCGCACTGCAACTGCTTTCTTTAAGTCCCACCAGAGGTTCTCAATCGGATTTAAGTCAGGTGACTGCGATGGCCACTCCAAAATGTTCCAGCCTTTAATCTGCAACCATGCTCTAGTGGACTTGGAGGTATGCTTGGGATCATTGTCCTGTTGAAAGGTCCAACGTCTCCCAAGCCTCAGGTTTGTGACGGACTGCATCACATTGTCATCCAATATCTCCTGGTACTGAAGAGAATTCATGGTACCTTGCACACGCTGAAGCTTCCCTGTACCTGCAGAAGCAAAACAGCCCCAAAGCATGATTGACCCCCGCCATGCTTCACAGTAGGCAAGGTGTTCTTTTCTTCATAGGCCTTGTTCTTCCTCCTCCAAACATAGCGTTGATCCATGGCCCAAACAGTTCTAATTTAGTTTCATCAGTCCACAGAACACTATCCCAAAACATCTGTGGTTTGTCCACATGACTTTTGGCATACTGCAGTCGACTCTTCTTATTCTTTGGAGACAGCAAGGGGGTGCGCCTGGGAGTTCTGGCATGGAGGCCTTCATTACGCAGTGTGCGCCGTATTGTCTGAGCTGAAACTTCAGTACCCACATCTGACAAATCTTTTCTCAGCAGTCACACAGGGACTTTTCTCCACTCTACGCTTCAGGTAGCGCACAGCAGTCGAAGTCAGCATCTTCTTTCTGCCACGACCAGGTAGCGTTTCAACAGTGCCCTTTGCCTTTAATTTGCGAATGATGCTTCCTATTGTCTCTCTTGTTATGTTTAACATCTTTGCAATCTTCTTATAGCCATTGCCCTTCCTGTGAAGAGTATTCACCTCTTCTCTTGTCTTCCTGGACCATTCTCTTGACTTCACCATGTTTGTAACCACACCAGTAAATGTCTAGAAGGAGCTGAGTATCACAGTCATTTTAAAGCTGCCTAATTGGTGCTTATTATGCTTTATTGCTGCTCCGTGACATCCACAGGTGTTTTCAATACCTGATTGAAAACACTTGAATGAACCTCTGTTCTTCAGAGTGGTAGTCTTTAAGGGGTTGAATAATTGTGTCAATGAAGAATTCACAAAAGAAACATTTACTACTGTATTACAAAACCAATTGATGTCATTTTAGTTGCATATGGTTCTTTAAAAGGTCCTTGTAGGATTTCATTCTGAATACAATTACAAATGTACACTAAATTCCCTAAAACCCTTTACAGCATTGGGGGTTGAATAATTTTGAACACAACTGTATAATGTAGCAGATATGATCGGAATTAACGCAGAACCACATTAATCTCTCATTCTTAATAACCTCAATCGATTAATCAATAAACCACGCCTTAACCAATTATTCCAGAAGATCCAAGGTAGACATAATTTACATCTCTTTTGTACGTATACAGATTCATAAAACCATAGGATTTATCAGTTAATTGAATTATATCAAACACAGATCATTTCCAGCCAATGATGCAACAAGAGTTTTTATTACAACAACGTATATATATATATTTTTACTTAAACAGTTAACAATTGTTTGAGTGTTTGTTACACTAATCACATATCAGAGATTACACATTTTAAACATAGCCTGTTTTGCTTGATCTGCATATCCACTTCAGAATATCTACTCCGCTTGGAAAGTTTAGCCAACTTCTAAAGACAGTAGAATTTATTATCCACAGCCACTCGCAATCAATTTAACTATGATACAGGTATTATCTGTTTATTATTGGATTTTGATAAGAATCCTGAATCTATTCAATAATCACGCTGCAGTAGTGACTATTAATGCCTTATTCTCAATCTATAATATCACAATTAATGATTTCTGGAATACGAGTTTGGCTAAAGACAGATAAAGAGTTTATCAGCTTTTCAATTAAAATCAATCACTCCTCCATATACTTACCTCTGACTTCGTAGCAGTCTTGAGCAGCGATCAACATGCAATTATAATCCTCTGGGGCCTGGGGCAGAGGTCAAGTCCTGGGAGAAAAAGTGAGGGAACTCACCCACGAATTCCACAACCCCTATTACCCGAAGAAAATATATATATATTATATCACGAGTATAGCAGTACCTGGTGATACCATTTTTATTGGGTTAACATTACATTTAAAAGACAAGCTTTTTAAGAGTGTAACCTCTCCTCTTCAGTTCTGGAAACTATACTGATCAGTGAAAGGTATCACTCCGTACAGGTATACTCGTGATTTTGGCAACTGGACTAACACGTTATATAATGTGTGGTATATATAATTATATATTATATATATATATATATATATATATATATATATATATATATCTCCAGGCACAGACCCCCCAGAATTATGTACACAGGCATTGGACCCCCAGAATAATATACACAGCACTGAGCCCCCAGAATAATATACACAGCTACAGACCCCCCAGAATTATATACACAGCACTGAGCCCCCAGAATAATATACACAGCACTGAGCCCCCAGAATAATATACACAGCACTGAGCCCCCAGAATAATATACACAGCACTGAGCCCCCAGAATATGCACAGCACTGAGCCCCAGAATAATACACAGCACTGAGCCCCCAGAATACACAGCACTGAGCCCCCAGAATAATGCACAGCACTGAGCCCCCAGAATAATGCACAGCACTGAGCCCCCAGAATAATGCACAGCACTGAGCCCCCAGAATAATATGCACAGCACTGAGCCCCCAGAATTATATACACAGCACTGAGCCCCCAGAATTATATACACAGCACTGAACCCCCAGAATAATATACACAGCACTGAGCCCCCATAATAATACGCACAGCACTGAGCCCCCAGAATAATATGCACAGCACTGAGCCCCCAGAATAATATGCACAGCACTGAGCCCTCAGAATAATATGCACAGCACTGAGCCCCCAGAATATACACAGCACTGAGACCCCAGAATAATATACACAGCACTGAGCCCCCAGAATAATATACACAGCACTGAGCCCCCAGAATATACACAGCTACAGACCCCCCAGAATAATACACAGCACTGAGACCCCAGAATAATATACACAGCACTGAGACCCCAGAATAATATACACAGCACTGAGCCCCCAGAATAATATACACAGCACTGAGACCCCAGAATAATATACACAGCACTGAGCCCCCAGAATAATATACACAGCACTGAGCCCCCAGAATAATACACAGCACTGAGCCCCAGAATAATACACAGCACTGAGCCCCAGAATAATACACAGCACTGAGCCCCCAGAATAATATGCACAGCACTGAGCCCCCAGAATAATATGCACAGCACTGAGCCCCAGAATAATATACACAGCACTGAGCCCCAGAATAATATACACAGCACTGAGCCCCCAGAATATGCACAGCACTGAGCCCCCAGAATAATATGCACAGCACTGAGCCCCCAGAATAATATGCACAGCACTGAGCCCCCAGAATAATATACACAGCACTGAGCCCCCAGAATAATATGCACAGCACTGAGCCCCCAGAATAATATACACAGCACTGAGCCCCCAGAATAATATACACAGCACTGAGCCCCCAGAATTATATACACAGCACTGACCCCCAGCTCTCATATGTATATATTGCCCAGTGCATACATGTATATAGTGCCCAGTTCTCACATGTATATAGTGCCCAGCTCACACATGTATATAGTGCACTGTCCAGCTCTCACATGTATATAGTGCCCAGTAGGGTTGCACCGATACCGATACTAGTATCGGTGCCGATACCGGGTACTGCAGGAGTACTTGGTACTCGTGCAGTACCCCCGATATTTTCCCCAATACCGGAAGCCGGCATCCGAGGGGCTGGGCGGCTGTCCGAATGCTCTATCGGCATTCGAACAGGCCCTGCAGCTGCTCTCCGCGAGGATACTTACCTTCCTGGGCGACGCCGGGAAAGTTTCCGCACGTGCGCTCGTCGGAAGGACCCCAGCCACGATCACATGGTCCCACGTGATCGCGGCTGGGGGCCATCCAACGAGCGCACGCGCGGAAACTTTCCCGGCGTCGCCCAGGAAGGTAAGTATCCGGAGAGCTCCAGGTGAGCGGGGGGGCATATCCATGTGTGAGCGGGGGGGCATATCCATGTGTGAGCGGGGCGTGCATATCCATGTGTGAGCGGGGGGGGGGGCATGTCCATGCGTGAGCTTGGGGGGGGGCATGTCCATGAGTGAGCTGGGGCAAATCCATGTGTGAGCTGGGTCATATCCCATGAGCTGGGGCATATCCAATGAGCTGGGGCAGTATGAATATATATATATATTATATATCTTGGGGGGGATATATACATGTGATCTGGGGGCATTTTTATATGGTCTGTTCTTATTGGAAAGCGTCACATGACATTAAAGAAATGTATCGGTGAGTACTTTTAAAAAGTATCGGTACTCGTACTCGGCCTTAAAAAAGTGGTATCGGTGCATCCCTAGTGCCCAGCTCTCACATGAGTATATTGTCCAGCTCTCACGAGTATACTGCTCAGCTCTCACATGAGTATATTGCCCAGCTCTCACTAGACTTGTGCACCGATTTTTTTTTTTATTTTTTTTTTTGATTCGTTCGGATGTTTAAAATTTCATTTCGGTTCGGCTCGTTTTTCGTATACATTTTTCTTTCGGAATATCGACCATTTTTTGTGTTTTCGGGTCACTCTGCTCGTTTTTTGTATCGACTTTTCGTGATTTCGGAAATTTTCGTTTTTTTCGGAACGTCTGTTCTCCTCGTTTCAAAGTGTCTAACTCTATTCGTTTTGACGTAAACTACTATGGTTTACTTTTTTTAATCATATTAAAATGGTATGAATGCCAAGGAACAAAAAAAATTAACAAAATTATTTAACCACTTGGCTGCTATAGACGCGCTCAGCGCGTCCAGCCAAGTGGTTCTCCTGTGCTACGGACGCGCTGAGCGCGTCCGAGCACAGGAGGCAGCAATCCGCCGGATTCCGGCGGATTGCTGCACCCCCCCGGTGCGGGCTGACATCTTGGATGTCAGCCCGTCAATCCGGGACCCCGGCGGGACATTAGATGTCATCGTGGCGACATCTAATGCAGGTGCCCCCCCCCCCGCATGTGCAGAGGAGGCGCCTGAAAGGGAGGGGGGGGAGGTCCTTCGGACCTCTCTCCCTCCCGATCGCCGGGGAGTAGGGAGTTAATACAGACATCGCTTGGAAGGGCACAGCCTGCCCTTCCAAACGGTGGCTGTCATTAACCCCTGGGGAGCCGGATCATGAATCGGCGCTGAAAAGCGCCGGTTCGTGATCCTTTCCCGGAGCTGGCCGACATCTTGGATGTCGACCAAGCCTCCGGGAACTCCCCCTGAGGACTGGCATCATCGTGCATAGCACGATGACGCCAGTCCTGGAGTTAACCCCTAGCTGCCACCAACGGTGGAGATAGGGGGTTCCAATGAACCCCCTATCTCCCGATCCGTGGCAGCTAGGGGTTAATGTTTGGTACTGTTGGATCGGCCAGAGCATGGCCGTTCCTATGATACCAAACACCACTGTGAATTTTTTTTTTTTTTGGTTTGTTAATGCAGCAATATTGTTCCCATTTCAATTATAATGTGAACAATGATGCTGCACTAACGATTTTTGTATGCGGTGCGTTTGTTAAAAATCGCGTAATTTTCCCCAAAAAAAAAATGTAACGAGACCCCATCTCTAATTTTTTTAACAAGCGCACCCCATACAAAATATAACTGCAATTGCTCGCATGTTAAAATGTGAAAAAAAAACACTTTACACGTTGTAAATTATTGAAAATTCATATTTTATTGCATTTTTTGTTATAATATACAGACAGGACATGACGTATACATATAATAATGACATATTATGAATCTGCCGAGTCTGACGGAAAGAACGATATATAATATGTCTGGTCATATACTAAAATAAGCCTTCAAACACGTTTAAACATGATGAGCAAAACCGGTAAAAATGACCTCAGCACAGAGGCGTGAAACGCCTCAGCAGCGAAAGGGTTAAAAACCGCTAAACTGACCCGAATGCCACAAGAAACAAGTGATACGCATTTACAAATACAAAATTTACAGAATCCGCGATATAACCGATAATAGTTAAATATACGATGTCCAGAATTACCGAAATGGAACCGAAATCACGAATGGAACCGAAATCATGAATAGAGCAAAAATAAATTTCGATTTGACACATTTCAAGTCCATTCGAAAAATCCGACATTTTTTCGTTTCGGCTCGGAAAACTTTTCGGATCTGTCGGTTTTTGGGTCCGATCCGATTCGGAAATTCGGCCGAATCCGAAGACACGAATCGGGAAATTTCGTGAAAATTCTGAAACACACATCCCTAGCTCTCACATGGGTATACTGCCCAGCTCTCACATGAGTATATTGCCCAGCTCACACATGGGTATATTGCCCAGCTCTCACATGGGTATATTGCCCAGCTCTCACATGGGTATATTGCCCAGCTCTCACATGAGTATACTGCCCAGCTCTCACATGAGAGTTTATTGCCCGGCCCCTGTTCACCTCTGCCAGGCCCGAAACAAGCTGGCCACACATTGCCTGCGCCGCGGCCACGTGTTTTTCCTCCTACGACTAGCACCCGCTGGCAGGAAGTGCGCTGCTCGCCTGGGATCCAACAGCCAATTGCATCTGGCTGTGGGATCCCAGGCGAGCGGCACACTTCCTGCCAGCGGCCGCTAGTCGTAGGAGGAACCACGTGGCCGCGGTGCCGGCAATGTGCGACCAGCTTGTTTCAGGCTCGGGCCACAGCGGGAAGCTGCGTTCCCGCAGCATTCCCGCTGTGGGAGAAGTGCGGGAACATTGTTCCCGCAGGACTCGAGCCCTGCTCTGGGGTGTATAATGCGTTGCTGTTTGATCTCTATGCAGATCTGTTAATTATGGATAGGGGATATGTAGTGTATCTCTGAATAACTGGAAATACCAGAGTGAATTAGTGATACAATGAGAGTATTAGTCAATTAAGACTTGTAAGTGTCAACTCACATGTGACCCATTGTATGGCCCCAAGAGTCCACGAAGTGCTCGTGTGGATGTTGAAATGTGAGCGACTGTCCCCAGAATGTTCATGAAGAAGTGCACGAACCACGAACTCTCTCTCTTCTCATTCCACACCTCCTTTTCTCATTGACCAATCACAAAATAAATTCTAAAGTTGAAATAAGCCATATATTTCAATTTTACAGGTTAATTCTCGTCGCTTGAGGGCAATGTAGTATAACAAAATTTTGTACTACACCTGGTCCCCTAATTGACACCTGTGACGCCATATTATTATCTAGTTTAATCCAAAACAATTCACTTTCTCATTGTTTTAATTGGACTCCCGCTTTCGGTGCAAGGTATACTCCTATACTCCCTACTACTACGGAAACTTAGATAATAATAACGAACAACTAATCTTGGATTCGGCCTTGGAGTAGCTCAGAGAACAGAAAAACAATTCCCTTTCAAATTCACTCTCATATTTTCAATAAAAACGGAAAATATCTGCTAAACAGTTTTATTCTCTAACATAACATTTCTTACTCCTAGATATATACAGTTGCAAGAAAAAGTATGTGAACCCTTTGGGATTACGTGGAGTTTTGCATGAATTGGTCATAAAATGTGCTCTGATCTTCATCTAAGTCACAACAATTTGAAAAACACAGTCTGCTTAAAATAATACAACACCAACATATGTTTTCATGTTTTTATTGAACAGAACATGTAAACATTCACAGTGCAGGGTGGAAAAAGTATGTGAACCTTTGGACTTAATAACTGGTTGGCCCTCCTTTGGCAGCAATAACCTCAACCAAACGTTTCCTGTAGTTGCAGATCAGACCTGCACAGCGATCTGGAGTAATTTTGGACCACTCCTCTTCACAAAACTGTTTCAGTGTAGCAATATTCTTGGGATGTCTGGTGCGAATCGCTCTCTAAGGTCATGCCACAGCATTTCAATCGGGTTGAGGTCAGGACTCTGACTGGGCCACTCCAGAAGGCGTATTTTGTTTTGTTCAAGCCATTCTTTTGTTGAATTACTTGTATGCTTTGGGTCATTGTCCTGTTGCATCACCCATCCTCTGCGGAGCTTCAGTTGGCGGACAGATGGTCTTACGTTTTCCTGCAAAATGTCTTGATAAACTCTGGAATTCATTTTTCCATCAATGACAACAATCCGTCTAGGCCCTAAAGCAGCAAAGCAGCCCCAAACCATGATGCTCCCTCCACCGTGTTTTACAGTGGGGAATCGGATGAGGTTTTGATGTTGGTGTGCTGTGCCTTTTTTTTTCTCCACACATACAGGGTTATTCAGAGAGTGTGAAAAGCAGGAGAATGACTGGAGAATAACTGGAGAATGAAAAATTCTAGGTCAAAATCGCCAAACCAGAAAAATTCTCCCTTTCATCTCACTTTCCAAATCGGCTATTTTGACCTAGAATTTTTCATTCTCCAATTATTCTCCAGTCATTCTCCTGCTTTTCACGCTTTCTGAATAACCCTGATAGTGTTGTGTGTTTTTTCCAAACAATTCAAATTTGGTTTCATCTGTCCACAAAATATTTTGCCAGTAGTGCTGTGGAATAGGGATGAGACTAACACCCCCGTGTTCGGTTCGCACTCGAACAATTTCAAAAGTTTGAGTTCGAACACGAACACAAACTGAACTCAATGCAAGTCAAATGGGACTCAAAAGTTCGGTTTTTAGAGTGCCCTGCAAGAGGGCATATATGAAAGATATTTGCCATAAAAGGTGTAAGGGGGTTCGGGTAGTGCCCTGGGGGACAGGAAACCAGGACAAAAAGTTTAAAAAACATATTTTTAAAAGGGACAGGGAGTTTTCCATGAAATAAGGGTTAAAAATAAAAACGAAAAATTCCTTCAAATATCGTGCCTAGGAGGTCCCTATAACCTGTCCGTGAAGTGGCGGATTTGTAGGATGTATAGAAACATTTATAAACGAAAAAATTACGTTTCAAATGACGGTAAACGGTTTTCTTTTAACCAATTCATAAACAACTGCTTGGGGCGGCAGTCTGTATTAAAAAAGGAGACATTTTAGGACACGCAGAACAAGTTTAGTGATTTTTTGGCTAAATTATGGTGAAACTTATGCAGGCTTTGGATGAAAGTAACTATAGGTGCATTAAAATTGGGCCTTTAGTGTCGTCAACAGTAACCCCTCTGTGGTATTGTGGAAGAGTGCAGGGTTGGACCCTGCGTTCCAAAAAATTAAAATGATATATAAATCTGGTACAGGCGTCAGTGCACCCAAATATTGTGCCTTTCATGGCAGCAAGTGCCTTCACACCGTAACCCCTTTGTGGTATTGTGGAAGAGTTCAGTGGAGGAGGTTTTGTGAATGCAGAAGACATCCCCGATCTATTCCGTTACGTCAGCATCAGGGGATTGATAGCTGCTGATCCAGGACCGATTAATTTTTTATAAATGTCAGCCGGTCTACAGAGTCGGTGGATAGACG